>JAGYYJ010000574.1:0-65095 GCA_019671005.1 Hibiscus mutabilis
TGCAATTCAATGATAGAGTTTGATCAGAAAAATCAATTTTTACAAAATAATGAATTAAAGAAAGGAATTACCCGTCATGATTATGAAGTTGAGAACACCTTTTATGCTCGTGTTTTTTGGATTTGATTCAGCTTTTCCTCTCCTAGATGAAGATACCGAAGCTCACAGTTCAGATGGACTTCAGCTCCATAAAAACCTAATGGAAAAGCGAACTTAAAACGCACCGTTTGGCCTTGTTCTTTAATCTCCCCTCTTATTTTACACTAGTCTTGTAGCTAATTCGATCTAGGGACGGGCATGCGACTCGGGCCCGACGGATTTAGATTAAACTTGATTATAGATGAAAATTAAATGTCTACATTATATTATTTTTGAATTTTAAGTGTTTAAAGTATTTTTTTAAAATAAGTATTTACAGTTTTAACCGTTATAATTTTAAGTGCATGGCCATCAATGATTGTTTAAAAAAATTATCCAATCAAAACTAGACATGTGGCATGAATATTATTATTTTTATTTTTTTTGAAAAAAACTTTAAATTTTTTAAAAAAAATCAAAAATTTCTAACACCTTTAAATCAATCCCTAAATCCCTAAAAATAACAAAATCCGAATTCCCAAATCATCACCGCTATCGCCGCCGATCGTCGTCGCCGACCTCACCCTTTTGATCGTCGAACACAATCGACTGTTTTTCTCACCGTGTCATTGTCGAAAATCGGCGAACAATGTGCTAGTCGAATATTGAACGACGAATGTTAAAATGTCGTTCGACTGTTACAACGTTTGCCGATTCTAGCGATGACACATTGGGAAAAATGGTCGGTTGGGTCCGACGATTGAAAAGGTGGGGTCGGTGACGGCAGTGGTGAAAATTTGAAAATTTAGGGACTATTTTATAAATTTTCTGAATTTCAAATTTTTTTGAAAAAATTTAAATTATTAAAAAAATAATTAAAAGAAATTATAAAATAAAATATGACATGTGCCAAATTTTTTATTGGTTAATAGATTTTTAACGGCAATTAAGTACATGGCACCTAAAATTATAACGTTTAAAATTTTAAGCACCTACTTTTACAAAAAAAATATATTAGGTACCTAAAGTTCAAAAGTACTATAGGACACTTATTTTTCATTTAAGCATTTTTTAAAAGAAAATTACTATACTTATTTTGAACTTTAGCTAAAGCATTTTTTGATAAAAATAAATGCCTAAAGTTTAAATTCTTATAACTTTAAGTGCCTGACCGTTTTAAAAAAATCGTTACTCAATAAGAATGTGACATATAGTATGCTTTTTTATTATTATATTAAAAAATTAAAAATATATATAATTAAAAAAGAACTCAAAACTTTCTGAATTCAAAAAACCCTCAAATTCCTAATACTCAAACCACAAAAATTTTAAGTTGTAGCCGTTGTTGCCATCGTCGGATACTATTACTACCGTCGTCGGAGGCCACTGCTCATTTTTTTTAACTATCCACCGCCGGTAAGTGCGTCAACAGACGTCGTTTGACTAAAATCATTCGCGTTGATCATCCAATTGGCATGCCTCCCGTTGATTATTAACAATAGGTGGTTAGAAGAAATGTCTGACGGCCTCCAAGAACGACAGTGATAGTGTCTGACGACGGCGACAACGACAATAATTTAAAAAATTTGTGGTTTTGGGTATTAGAGATTTATGGTTTTTTTAGAATTTTGGGAATTTTGATTTTTTTTAAATTATATATATTTTTAAAATTTTTAAATAATAATAAAAAGCATAACACGTGTCTCGTTTTACTGAATAACTATTTTTTTAAAAAGTCGGACACTTAAAACTGTAATAGTTAAAACTTTAGGCATATACTTTTACCAAAAAATACTTTATACACCTAAAGTTAAAAATATATATAGTTTGAACATTTATTTTTGTATTAAACAAAATTTTAAATAAAAAAATATAATACGACCTAAGACATTTATTTATTTCAGATTTGGCCGAGGTAGATTATAATCTTAAAATTTGGATCGAGATTAAATAGATATTTTAAATTCTTAAATTGAGTTCGAATTAACCAATAATCCTACTCGTCCACCTTTAATTAGATTTATTTTTCTTCTAAAATGTATGATTAATACACTTTTGTATCAATATTAAAATAATTGTTTAAATTATATATTTTAATTTATTTAATGTGTAAACTTTTAGTCAAAATAAATGCTCAAATTTCTTGAAAAGACGTCAAACTCGATCAAAACACAAAAATAAACCCGCAAATTTTGAACCCTAATTTCTGAAAATCCCTCAGAATCAAATCTTACTCTGCAAACAAACGAACAATCCATCCATGGGAAACACCGAGAAGCTCCTGAACCAGATCATGGAGCTGAAATTCACGTCCAAATCGCTGCAACGCCAGGCGAGGAAGTGCGAGAAGGAAGAGAAATCCGAGAAATCGAAGGTGAAGAAGGCGATCGAGAAAGGTAACATGGATGGGGCTCGTATCTACGCCGAGAATGCTATCCGCAAGCGCACTGAGCAGATGAACTACCTCCGGCTTGCCTCCCGACTCGATGCTGTGGTTGCCAGGCTCGATACCCAGGCTAAGATGACCAGCGTCAACAAGTCCATGGCTAATATCGTCAAGTCACTTGAATCTTCCTTATCCACCGGTAATTCCTCTATAAAAATTAAAATTTTAAATCCTTAATCGTCTTTGTTTCTTCTTTTGCGGCTATTAGGGATTTTTGGGAATTAATAGTTAGGTATGTTTAGGCTTGAACTAAAGGAGAACAAAAAGAAAATCATTCTTGTTTTGGTGTATCTAAGATTAAGTATAATATGAAGATAAATAAATTTCATTTTTTTTTAAATAGTCTTTTGTTTTTTTAATATATTGTAAATTAGTTTTGATGCGAAAGTAGTCAAACTTGAGGGTTTTTCTTGTTGCAGGCAATTTGCAAAAAATGTCTGAGACAATGGATCAATTTGAGAAGCAGTTTGTGAATATGGAGGTTCAAGCAGAGTTTATGGAGAGTGCTATGGCTGGCTCTACTTCATTATCCACACCAGAAGGTGAGGTCAACAGCTTGATGCAGCAAGTTGCCGATGACTATGGATTGGAGGTCTCGGTCGGGTTGCCGCAGCCAGCTGCTCATGCTGTTCCAACGAAGACAGAGGAGAAGGTTGAAGAGGATGATTTGTCTAGGCGGCTCACGGGGCTCAAGGCTAGAGGTTAAAGAAAATGCTGGAATCCATTTGAACGAGCTTGTGATATGATAAACAATTATACTTCTGATTATAACTGCTGCATAAAGATCTTATTCTATATGTACATTTGACTGATTTGGATTTTGCTTTCTAATGTAAATGTTGTTTGTGTTTCATATAAATGAGCTGGTGCCTTTAAAATCCCTGTAAGAATGTGGGTATATGAGATGCTTGGGGGGTCTATGTGAATGCATTGATAGAAAGGTTGCCATGTTGTTGGTGTCTGTGTTTGTGGCATGATGTTTGAAGCTTAAACCTGTATTAAATGACTATGTTACTCGGACTCGATAGTGAGTGTCAAATATAGGTATGCCTTTGACATGGGAGGATCTGTCGACGGTTATATTCACATACGTATATCGAAGAAGATTATGTTACTCAGACTCGATAGTGAGTGTCGAATATAGCGTTTCCAAAGGCTGGATTGTGATTTGTGAAGTCGAAAAAAGGATCAATCATTAGCAACATAGGCCGGACATTGCATAGCTCAAAAATTACCTTGATTATCAATCTTAGTTAAAACCTATGTAATCGGATACAATCCAATGGAATTTCTTCTCTCTTTTTGAAGTACTTTTGGTTGATGTCCATATTGACATTGTTACGAGGATATGACTCTCTAAACCTCTCCAGGTTCATGGAAAAAATTTAAAAAATTTGGACAAACTCTTGCCAGACGCATGCCCCTATCCAACACTTGCACTAAAATCCGGGTTCAAAATCCAAAAACTTTGGACGGTAATCCTAATAAAGGCTCCAAAGCACTGGGAGCAATCTTCCTAGCAAAAAGAAAACAAACAGTTGAAGGTTGGTCATTGTAAAGACATTCCTGACCATCAAAGATTCTCTGAAAGAAAGCTTCAGTCACATCATCCTTCCCAAATGTGTGGCTGGATGAGCACCACCCATCGACCAGTCGGTCCATGTAAGGGTCCGGTTGGCTAAGAGATGAGGCACTTGGAGGGTTAACATTGTGGTGAAATAGTGCTCGTCCACATAACAAGCCGGCTGGCAAAACTCCTTGAACTTTGGATAGTACTTGGTGTCCTCAATTCCCCACTCCACCATCTGCATATTCAGACAACTTGCAACATTAGGCCCCATATGCAACCAAAAAGGAAAGGAAAGAAAGAAGTTAATATAACTCGATTTGCTAATACCTGGCTTGGAATTTGTCTCCCACGGAAACCAGAAGATGATGGATAACCGGCAAAGTAAGACGGCAATGCATGGACGTATATCGAGTAATGCCTTTCATTCCCCTTGAAAAACTTGTCCCAAAGAGGAGCCAATGGCAATGGCCCCTTAGTCAAGAACATGAAGTCAATCTTGGGGACTCTCATAAAAGGATACTCATTGATTTTAGGAACAAATGAAGCTCTCCAAAGTAGTTCATTGTCACTTATTGAATGCCACAAGTTTGGTGGAGGCCTAATCCATCTTTCTATGGTATCGGTCTCGTCGAACCACGGGTGTAAACCAGACGGTGTTACGATGCCTGTCTGCTGGAAAACATAGAATCGAACGGAATACATACAGATGATCGACATCCCGATGGCCATTACCGAGAAAAACAAACAAAACAGGAGGAGTCTCAAAGGCAATGTCCTCGAGATGTTTGCTCTTATTACAGAAGCCTGGTCTTTACCTTCCTCCATTCCCAACATCCTCGGTTGCATCATCCTTAATCCCTCAATGCTTTTCTGGTTCTGTTTTTCGTCTATAAACCAGACCAAGGAACACCCTTTTTTAAGATCAAAACATCTGCAAACGCATCATATACAGAAACGAACAGATCACTGATATAAATTAGCAAAGTCTGCAATTTGGGTTTGTAAAATTTTTTCGAAGGAATCAATGACCTTTGTTAGGCGATCTCCAAGATAATAAACACAACATGTAAAATGAATGTTTTTGTTATTACAACTTTTAACAAGTTATCAAACATGAGAAAAAGCAAAAGGTGAAACCTTGGATTTGGGAACAAGTAGAAATCTGGTCTGTTGTTGGCTTTTAGAGTGTTAGAAAGGAGACAGTCTTTGTGTTTGTGTTTTGTTTGAAGCTGGTGCTGCAATGTCCATTATTCCCTGAGAGGATTGTTCTCGGAAGATGAAATCGATATGTTATGGTTAGTCTCAATCTATGAACCTATTCTCTCGTTGAATCTCAACTGATTTTGCAGACAATATTTTTGGGATTTTAGTTTAAGAAATTTACAGGAAATATAAATGGACATATATTACTGTCCTTAATACAACAACATCGAATTAACAAAATACTTACATTCAGCACAGTAAAATGTAGGGTAAACTACTCCTATAGCCACTTAATTATAGGAGTTCTTCTATTTTGACCATCGAACTATTGAATTTATCAATCAGATTGTTTAACTATTTAAACGGTAAAGTAACGAAAATATTTACATGACAGTTAAATAAATTTGTATAATTGCACATTAATTCTTTATATTCACCCAATTCTTAGTCTTATCCAACTATGTTTATATCAATTCATTACTTCTTTTAATTATTCAAACTCGATACATTTATATCAAAACGTTGAAATGTAATTTATAAGTGAAGTATTTTATGTAATTACTAAACTCATTTGAACTGAAATAAAATAAAAACAATTTTTGTTAGTTTGTTTATTCTACTTTGTTGTACAATTTGTTCTCAAATTTGATATTGCACGTGAAACCAATAAAATGATAAGTGAATGCTGACTCATTGATCACATGTAGTTTAACTAATATAAATTGCATTATAAAATTGATTATAATACGAAATATAATTAATATTAGTTGGTAATCTAAACATATTTGTAATTCACAGAATTACCTAAGGATTATTATATTGTATACAGTTTAAATGAGGAGATAGCTTGTCTAGACTATCGAAATAGATTGACTCTCGAATAGATACGTAAATGTGTTGGTTTGAACTGACATCACATTTGTGACGAACTCAAGATAAATTAAGATATTAAATTTGTTTAAAGATTAAATTCACTTGTGATGTTCAAAATAAATTTATCTTAATCTTAAATAAATGTAGGACTATATGTATGATTTACATACTTTAATATATCAAGATATGATGCGTCTCGAAGTAATAAGCTTAGGCGTATTAGATTATTTTTCATGGTTTGCTTTCCCATATGTAATCAACTCTACTCTCGAACCTAGTTCTAGTTAAGGTTATCATTCTTAGAACTCCTTAGATAAGCAACCATCTGCGACCTGTTAGGAGGGAAGACAAAATTGGTGCTTAAACCGTTGGTCAGGTTATTAACTGAACTAATTAAAATTGGATTAATCTAGTTTTTAAAAATTTTAACTATTAATCGAGTCAAAATCTTTAAAAATATTAATCAGACCGAATTAAATTTTATTAATTTAGTCAATTTTTAAACTAATCATTTCTTTAATATATTTTTTAATTTTGATTCAAAATAAAAATTTAAGTAGCATAAATTGAAAATGAGATTGCTAGATATTTTTTTATATTTAGACTTTATTTCTATCACTTTTGGGTTGGGCTCAAATTTGGAATTAAAATTATGGTCAATGATGAAATTTGGGCTTATAATTAAAAATATTTTGGTTATATATTAAAATGTGTAAATATTTAATGTACATAAAGTGAATTTTTTTTCACAAGCATGCATATTTAAGCTTTAAAGCCTAAAATCTAAATCATTGGCCTTAAATCCCTAAATACTAAACTATAAACTCTAAATTTAAAACCCTAAATGCAACCCTTAACCCTTAAAATAAGTTTGCTTGTGTAAACTAAAGTTCACACTGGCAGTGCATCAAATATGTTTTCCTATTAAAATTTCGGTTAATTTGATTAAGTAATCGATTTCGAATCAACTTAATCAATAACAAAATTGAATTTTTTTAACTGTAACCGAATGATTAACCGAACTAAATCTTGATTCAATCAATTAATTCAGTTTTAACCTAACAATGAATGCACCTAAAAATAAAAGCCATACATGTTTCATTTAGATATTTAAAGCGAAGGCTTCTTCAGATTAGAGGAATAAAATTTCCAAATCATGGAATGTACAATGAAGTAAAATCGCTACTTCCCTATAGGAGATGGATGAAAATTACATGATGAAGAAACATGGGCACATGGCCAAGCAAAGCATTTATTTATTAGGTGGGTAGATCATAGATGTCCCTAATTCTATCCCTCTCTTGGGAGGTCATTTATTTTTAATTTCTGGTGCCCTTCTACTCTGGGCAATGGGGAGATCATGTGGGGGCATAAAGGGTTCGATTTAGAATGGGGGTCGGCATCTTGATTCACGGTGACCGGGGAATTCTTAGGATTATCTCCATAATCACTAAACGCTACTTGTACAAAACGTTGGGGACAAGGACCCTTCATCAGCCACCCCCGGTCGTGAGCTTAATAAAGCCATCGAATGTGACAAATCCTCCCTATATGCATGCACAACCAAACCTCTCTTTGTCGACGACCCATCCGCGGCCGTCACCTTTATTCGCTTCTTATCTTTTTATTCTTTTGGCTGATAACGAACACCGATAGCAACGCATGTTCTGTTTGGTATGAAGGATGAAAAATTTGAAGACAAAAAAAATATTAGTAATAGTTAAGTTTCAAAGTAGGAGAGTTTTTTTTTTTAAAGAAGAGCTGGATTTTATTAAAGATAAGAAAGTGTACAATAAAAAGGCTTAATATAAAAATAAGTGCCCAAACTATAAATCTTTTTAACTTTAGGTGTCTAAAATATTTTTGGTAAAAATAGGTGTCTAACATTTCATTTCGTTAATTTTAGATATTTGGCCGTTAACAGTTGTTAAAAAATATGTTAACCAATTGAAATGTGACACATGGCAAATTTTATTTTTTTGAAATTCTTTTAATTATTTCTTTATTTTAAAAAACTTACTTTTTTTAATAAAAAACTCTAATTTTACCATATTTCACAAAAAGACCCTAAATTTCAAAAATCTCGATTCAAATCCCAAACCAGTCGCCGTTGTTGCCGTAGTCATGTCGCAATAGTCGGAATGAAGTATCCTCTTCTTGCCGCGCGATCCACACATTGAGCGTCATTCTTTTGGACGGTGTTCATCATTTGAATGGAGGTTTTGCATTTGTCGTTTGATTGGAAGGACGTTCGTAGTTTTTTGACGACGGAGGGATGAGGTAAACGATCGTATTGGTCTTCCGACATGAGTGGTAGGGAGCGACAGTAGTGGCTGAACTTGGGATTTGGTTTTTGGATGTTAGAGTTTTTGAATTTGGGGTTATTTTGTGAATTTTGGAAATTTTAGGGTTTTTTAAAAAATTAAGTTAAAAAGTAAAAGAAATTTAGGGTTTTTGAAAATAAATTAATGGTAATTAAGGGCCAGACACCCAAAATTAACAAAATAAAATATTATATACTTATTTTTACCAAAATTTTATTACATCTATCTAACTAGACGCTTATGTAGTGATGTAGGAGAGATGACGGACATAATCAATATTGCAAATCTTCTCTTCTCATAGTTCTGATGTAGGAGAGTTAACGGTCATGAATATTAACCGAAACTTAATTCAAACGGATGGACCACAATATACAGATTTATAATGAAAAATGGCTGAATTGGTTTGATCAATTTATCTAGATGGTATCCATTAATTAGGTTAAGTCAATTTCAATTGCAGTGTTTGAAATAATTGTGGGCTGATTCTGAATAGCTGACCCATTTCCTTGCGGGTGGGGTTGGCAAAGTTTCTAGGTCTTTTGAGAATGTTGCGCCCCATGCCGGCTTCTTTGGACCACCATTAATTCGCATTGCCATTGCCTTACTGTCACTAAATGTCAATTCTCCACCCTCCACTCGAATCCTATTTCTCAATTTGTCCATTTCTAAATTCACAACATTTTTTTGATTGTTTCACCATTTTACCACTAAATTATATCTACCCAAATTTAAAATAAACATTTTCTCAATATTTTTTTCGAAATTAAAATATCAAATGTCGATACCAATGATTAATCGTCCACTGTAAGTGTAAGTGTACTTCGAAAAATACAATTGACCATGTAATTACTCCATTCTTTTACAGTAGCAGAGCCACATATAAAGTTGTAGGTCAATTACTCTATTCTTTCGTGAAGATAATAAATTTACCGACGATACGACGAAAATAATATTAGAAGACGACCCGACAAGTTAAATTTATCATAGTCCATCGAATAAATTGTTAAACGTGTTACATAATAATTATAATAGTTAAGTTGATATCTCGTTAATTTCGTTTTATTTATCAGAAAAAAATTCTCCGACTCCGCCTCTATTCTCAAGAGTAGAGATCGAAGACTTGCCCATATGGCAAAATGACAATGGATACTGCATAAATATCCATAATTAATATAATTATATTTGAATTTTAACGGAGTAAAAATCACCTTAATTCTTAATTTTACATTTCAATTTTTTTTTCATAAAAAAGGTTGATTTAGAAATATGAGAAGACGACATCAACATAAAGGATTAGGTGACGTGGACGCAAATCAAAATCTGAGCCGTTGAAAGGTAGAATTGGGCATCAATATCCCCAAGTCAGATGATGGAAAAACTCCGGGGTCCCCACACTGCCAGCTCTTCATTGTTTAGATTACCCCCACGTGAGCGATGGCTATCCATTTATGGCTTCGCCAATCAAGATGCGGCACATGTGATCCCGTGTGTTGCCTTCACGTGCTCACTACGGTTACGAGTTTTGCGTAAATAACGCGGGAGAGGATTATAGACGTAGCGGCATTAATTTAGAGTTTTTCGATTTTTTTGGAAGGAAGCATTAATTGAGAGTTGGATCATAGATTGAGGGACCATCCCATTTCATAAAATACAAATAATAGTAGGCCCCAGTTTGACAAACATGTGGGCCTCCATTTTTTTTCAACTCTTCGTCTGATTCATCGATTAACCCTTTGACAATGTATACATATTTTGTACATACATGTACTCGAATTTAAGTATGTTCATTCTGTTTTCTTTTCTATTTGAGTAGTTTAGTTCAATTGACATTATCGTCTTTTAAAAAAAATCAATTAGCATTATCGTTGATATAACACACGAAGACGTAAAATCAAGTATTCTTAAACGCTCAGTATTCTTATCCTTCGGCAGTCTACTGTTATTCTTACGACTAGGGGTGTTCAAAAATACTCGACCCGACTACCCGAACATAAACAATCGGGTAATTACCAGGATTTTTTTAACCCGAGTCGGGTACCCGGCCCGCCATTTTCCGGGTCGGGCCTGAGTCACCAAATTAAGAATTTTTAGGTACCCGATATTTCGGGTACCCGGATGTATTTGAAATTAATATTGTTTTATATTAAATATATATATTTATATTAAACTGATAAAAATCTTAAATTTTTTATATTTTTATATTTAATAAATACATATTTTTATATTAAAATTTTAAAATATTTTTATATTTAAAAATACATATTTTTATATTTGAGTACCTAACTGCCCGATTTTACGAGTACCTATAATTTTCGAGTACTCGCAAAACACGAGCCGAAACACGAGTCGGCCGAAGAACTACTCGAAGATCCGTGTACCCGATACTTCGGTTACCCGTGTTTGAACACCCCTAAGTGGGGGTATGGATAGTATATCATTGTACCTAAATTATAAATTTAAAAAATATGTGTTATTTTTCGACTTATAGATTAAAAGAATTTGAATAGTAATATTTGCACATAAGGCAAAAATCGTAAGTTTATACTTTCTCTATGCTTATTCCATCTTCCTCCAAAACTAAAGAAACCTTGGAAGTTATTATCCTTCGGCAGTCGGCTGTTATTTTTATGACGGCTAATATATTTTTTCTCTTTTAGCATAGTGGTTTCAGGATTATCTTTGATGGGCGAAAAAGAAAATGTGAGATCAACACAAAATAAAATATGTATAAAATTAGCTGTTATTTAACGTAATTCGACCTAATTTACTTTCGCATATGAAAAAATCGATAATCTATTATAAAAGTAATACTAAAAAAGCACAAATATATTAAATTTTAAGCATCTCATAATCTGATATACACATCTTAAAAGTTGGTATATCTCAAAACATCATTTAGTATCCTACAAAATTATCTCTGCAACATAGTTGTAATAGTTATAGAGACCACAAAAAAATTATATGTTTTGAAAATAATCATATCTCATAATATTAAGACTAACTCTATATTTATAGAATCAAATACTTGGACACTAAAAAATTATATTCTATAAAAATATTTTCTAATTAAATAAATATAATTACAGAATAATTTTTTTAGATGAAAAAGAAAGATTACTTCATAAACTTAAATGGAGGGAAATAATACACATGAAGATAATAAAAGTTCATACAACGAGACTAACTCGACGCAAACTAAAATGACGAAACAAACAATCCGCATGAACTAAAGGCGCCAGCTCCAAAGGCGGTGTATTGAAAACAATCACCTCTAAACTATCAAGCAGAGCCATTTTCGCTAATCAATCAGCGACCTGATTACCTTGGTGACATACATGTTATATTCAAATCACCCAATCTCTACACCTCAATTACAGAATAATTTATAACTATCAGAATTACAATAAAATTTAACTTAATTATTAATTAGATTTTGAGACAAACAATTAACCTTATAAACTTTTGCATGAAAAAGACTGAGAATAGGTGGCACTGAAATTATTGATGAAAAGATCCAAGTCCACCAATTAAAGTTTGAAACAGCATACATATATCTATCAATAAGGTCATAGTTCGATAATTGCAGGTAGGACGCAGAATTTTAAGTTAAGGGTACGAACTGTTAGGAGTTATATTAAAATTTTAGGGGTGTAAAATTACAAAAATTTAAGGGTACAACTTAAATCATCAATAGAAAATACAAAGAAAATATATAAATTATATAATTTTAAAATTTTTAATGGAAAGATTATCACCTCCAACACCCCTCGGTCAATCCTTAAATAATTATGACAGTATCAATCGCGTTCAATTGTGGTGCTCACCTATAAACAGTATTAGATTTGAGACCAACTCCAATTTGGGTTCTTTTAATCAAAACACTCGTTCAATGCCTATATATATCATCACTCGTTATCTGATATGGTAAAGAAAAACACCAGAGAGTTTACAATACATGGATAATATACATAAGATTATAGGTATATATGTTTGTATATATGTGCGTAAAGGATAGGCTGGCAATAGCATATAGAAAGCAAAGGCTATGGGAACCCATTCATTTAGCTGTAATGATGATGGGCGCATGTGGGTAGGACTCTGAAACCCTCTCTTTTCTTTTTATCTCTTTCCTTTCCTTTCCTTTCCTTTCCTTTCCTTTCCTTTCCTTTCCTTTCCTTCCCTTCTTGCAAGTTCAACTATGTTTAATAAAGTGAAAAGAAAAAGGGGGAGAAAATATATATTTATATACATGTATGTAGATGTAAAGGAGAGACAAATTCTACAAGCAACTTGCTTTCTGCTGTTGTGTGCTTGCCTATCTATTTATCTTTTCCCTCTGATCCTCTGACTACCATTTACTTTTGGCCTGCAAATATATCTTTTTTGATTGTTCTCAACTTCAGGCAGTCCCCCCACTAGCCTTGTTTATGTTCAAATTTGCAATCCTAAGAAATGTCACTGCTGTTACTTTTTCAAGTTCCAACCCCCCTTTTCTCAGATCATATTTCCACTGTTTAATTGATGAAATTGTGCAGAAATGTTGAAATTTGAGTTGAAACTGGGATATCAGTCATGATTAAAAACATGATTAAAAGATGCTTGTTTTGACTACAGTTTTTTCTTTTCTTTCTTTAATTATATATACATATATAAACTATATAGTTAAGATTGAAATATGCTTCTCTAATGGCTCAATGCTCCCTATCTGCAGAAATATATGCTCTTACACACCCACCAAACTGACCCAAAAAACCTTATCTTTTTCTAACCCCACACTATTGATTACACCTCTTTTCAACTTGTGAAATTATATTTTATACTAAGGTACCCTATCCCTTTTAAGTCTAATACAAAGTATTTGTTATATTATAATAAATGCTTAACTATAAAATAAGTACTTAAACTATGTTTCTTTTTTGCAATAGGTGCCTAAAATATTTTTTGGCTGAAATAAGTGTCTAAAGTTTATTTTTGACTGAAATATGTGCTTAAAGTATTTTTTTGGCTAAAATAGGTGTCTAGAATTTTATTTTTGGTTGAAATATGTGCCAAAATAGATGCATCAGTTGACTTTAGAACTAGCTAAAAATAAAACTTTTGGAACATATTTCAGCTAAAAAATATTTTAGGCACATATTTCAGCCAAAAAATGAAACTTTAGGCACATATTTTAACCAAAAAATACTTTAGACATCTATTGCAAAAAAGAGACATAGTTTGGGCACTTATTTTGTAGTTAAGCCTATAATAATATTAGTTTTATTCTTTCTATCTATATAAGAAAGCATATGCTTTTAAAACATATTACTGTATCAACTATGTTTCCTCCAGAATAGCTCAAGGCAGATGAACTATCTAATTCCCTTAACTCTTTCATGTTTATGGTATTGTTGGATGATTTTTGGGGCAATTTCTTCAATCTTTTTCTGCTTTTTCATTCAGTTTGCATTGACTGATTCTAGCTAGCAGTGGTGTTTCTTCATGATCAAGAATTAAAGAGGGTTTGATCCAAATTCAGTTGCAGTAGGATCAGAATTTGGTATGTTTTACTCAAAGTTCTATCAACTATTAATATTGCTTTCAATCCTTGGATTAATCTGCTGAAGTTGTTTTATCCAAGGTTTCAGATTCAGCCATGGATGGCTTGGGATGGGGTAGCTCAGAAGTGGAAGACAGTTTCTTACTTTCCAATTCAGATTCCTCCATTTTTGGTGACAAGATGAATCTGCCGGAAGATATTTTCATTAATCCAATTCAACAGCTCCATATGAAACCAGATTCAGATATAGTGTCTGAAATGGTTCCACAAACAGAACTTCCTGCATCAGATTCTGTAAACGTTGCCTCAAACTTTGATGTGCTGAAATGGAGAGATGGTTTAACACAAGAATGGTGCTCTTCTCCCTTTTTGAATAGGTCATCGGCTTCGGTTTCCGATATCAGTGTGGCGGTTCATGGTGCTACAACAACGAGCTCTCTTGAGTCCCTTGATTGCTTGCTCTCGGCTACTAATAGCAACACTGATACATCAGTTGACGATGATGGGATTTCAATGATATTCTCTGATTGTAAGAGCTTATGGAATCTTGTTGCTCCCAATAATAGTACTACTACTACTGCAGTTTCATCCGGAGAGTCCGAAAACAACGGCGCGAACACCGGCAACGAGACGGTGTCCCGAAGTTCTTCCGATCAATACATCAACAACATCAAACAATCAGAAACGAAGTCTGGTTCATCAAAGAGATGCCAAGTTGGTCTAAACTTTGGTTACTTCAATCTTCTCCACACTGATACTTCTGCAACAGGTGGTGGTTTCAAGCTCGTCCCTGAGAACCAACCAAAAGCAAAGAAACCCAGATTAGAAAAGGCGGTCCAAAGCTCATCCAACATAAATTTTCAGTTGCCAAGTTGTTCATCAGCATCATCTTCCATGGATGAACCTGATCCGGAGACCATTGCACAAATGAAAGAGATGATTTACCGAGCCGCGGCGTTCAGGCCTGTGAACTTAGGCACGGAAGTGGTGGAGAAACCAAAGAGGAAGAACGTGAGGATCTCGAGTGATCCACAAACCGTGGCTGCAAGGCAAAGGAGGGAAAGGATAAGTGAGAGGATTAGGGTTTTGCAGAGGCTGGTCCCTGGTGGGAACAAGATGGATACAGCATCAATGCTTGATGAAGCTGCAAATTACCTAAAGTTCTTTAGGTCACAAGTCAAGGCACTAGAAAACCTAGGCCACCCCATGCAAACACATAATTTTCTCTTCTTAAACCCTAATCACATCCACCACCCATGAAACAAACCATCCCTTTATAATCCATCTCCAATCATTAACATGCAAAAGAAACTAATCCCAAACCCCTAATGGCCTAATCACCATTGTCATCATTACATATCTTCTGTAATCTAGAGTTTAAAGAACTTTTTCCATGTGAAAAGAACTCGGTAATTATAGCACTTATGATTAAGATGAAGGGCCAGAAAGTGGTGATTAGGATCACTTTACTCTTTGTTTAATGTATTGTCTGCACTTGAAAAGCTTTGTTTTTTCTTGGAGCTTTCTATGTATAATGGTGGTGGATTGTTTGAACCAAGAAACATTCTCTAAGACTTTGCGAGTCCCAATCAGCCAGTTTGGTTAGCATATTGAAAGCCACCCCTCAATCTAATTGCTTAGCACATGTTCATGCTTCTCTTTTGGCAGCTGCATTTGTAAACAATATATATGGATAAATTGATTATTGAACTCTTAAATTTGTTTTATACTTTATATAATCCCTAGATTCATGCAAAGTAATGATATTTTCATGATAAGGTGGTGTTGGGTTATCATAAATTTTTATAGCCTGGTTTTGCTTGGCAGTTTCAGATTTCTGTAAGGATAGAAAAATGTGGGTTTTGATGGGATCAAATGTGTCTTCTAAGGGTCGGATGTGCAATTCTTTTATCTACTATATTATTCCTTATTTACATATCAATCAGACAACTTGATTGATAAACGAAAGTAAAACAAGAATATAATTTATCAAAGATTTCAAAACAACAAAAATGATACACTTAAAAAGAAAAGATAAGCATTGCACCGGTCAAGTCAGATACTTCCTCTCAGCACAAAAAAAATATGCGGTCTATTGTAGGAAGGGCCACTAGGGAGATGTCAAAACACGAACTAGATGAAATCTCAAAATCAGCAATCACCTTTTAAACATATTCCCAAAAGCAACTATCCACTACACAGTTTTGATTACATCGACCAACAACCCAAAAAGGATCAAATTATCCAAGACCACCAACAAACACGAATCAAAAACAAAGCCGTGAAGTTCACCGAACGAACACCAAACACCTGCAAAATTAGTCAAAAAACATGTAATGCAAAGAAAACGTGCCATTAAAGGCAGATGAAAGCACAAAAAGATGCGCAAAGAAAAAAACAAAACAAATAAATTCAAATATAAAATAATAAAAGATAATATGAATTATTATCTGTGACCAATGCCAAAATTAATGTCATCGTCGATTAAGCAAAGAAAAAAAGAACCGATAGAGAGAAAGCAATGCAAGGAAGCGGTTAGGGTTTCTAAAAATGCCAAGTGACGTAGGTTTTTTGTTGTTCAAGTTTCTTTGTAATTAAATAATAAATTCTATAATAAGATAGAGTAAATTGGAATCTGAATAAGCCAATTTACAATCCTTTTCTATATTTTCGATTTTATAGTAAATTTTTCTTCTATATCTGTAAACTTTTTCTTCTTGAATGTTCATTATTTTTATTTCTTTTGATTTGCGATTGTTTGATTGTCATTATCTTCCTGTATATTCGAAACACGTCTAAAAATACATGAGTAAACTACACGGTTGGTTCCTTTTGTTTTCAGGTTGTTTGGTTTTGGTACATATTTTGAAAAAAAATATGTTTTGATCATTTACGTTATCGATTTATAACATCTTGGTCACTAAATCGTTAACGTTTATTAATTTATTGACGTGTCACGTTTAGTCAAAATAATTTATTTTAATTTAACCCATAAATTTTAAATAAAATATCAATTTGACCTATATATTTAATTAAAAAAATTATCCTTATTGTTCCATTTCAAATTAATCATGATAACACCTTTTACAACACTTTTTTATTGTACATTTCCCCCTTGAACTTGAGGGATAAAATGGATTAAAGCTGAAAAAATAAAGGTAAAATAGTCCAAAATTTTATATTACATCTATAATTTAGAATAATTTAAAACTTTTAATATTAAAATTACACCTTATATTCTAAAATTGTTGAGGAGTCGAACACAATAGCTCTCTATAATATTTTGGATGGCGATCTTAGGTAGGCTCCCAACAAAAGATCGGATATCTCGTATGAGGTTTACTTTAGATATGGAATGCAAGCTTTGTGAAGAGCCTATTAAAACACGAAATCACTTGTTGTTTGAGTGCCCTTTTTCAAGGAGAGTTTGGGAAGCCATTCTTCATGCTTGCCGAATCACCAAAAGTGTTCGTGGATGGGATGATGAGCTGCATTGGGCAATTACATGTCTCAAAGATAAATCACTCTTAGTCACTGTTCTTCGATTGACTTGGACTGCTTATATATATATATTGCATATGGTCGGAAAAGAATCAAAGACACTTTAAGGGCTTGACTAATAATTTTATACGGATATTTTATACATACAAAACAACATATTACTTCTTCTTGGGTAATAAAATCACAATTATTCTCCCAATAATTTTAGATAACCCGAACTGAACTCACCCTAAATGAATCTAGATCGAGCCCATCACCGCCGTTTGAAATTTTACAAAGCCCTTCATGGGCTTACCGGAAGCAATCGTCTTGTGCAACCGTTTTCCATTCACTCCAACAAGTTGCCATCCCTCGCAGGTTACTCAACTCACCCCCATCTTTCCCTTTGTTTTCAAATTCTCTAACTGTTTACTATAATTTCTGGGTGTGTAGTGAGAACACATGTCTTTTAGGGGGCGAGGAAGGGGATTTGGTGGTGGGTATTTCAAGTCTGAATCATTTGTGCTTTTCTCTGTAAGTTTTCTTCAAACTTGTTGTTTTCCAGGCATGGGTTTTGGCCTCTGTTGTATGCTATAAACAACGATCGAATATTATTATCTCTTTTTTGGGTGATTTTGATTTTGCGGGATATTGAATTACCTGATGCAAAAGCCGTGCCCGATGATGAGAGGACCTTAGTCATCAGGAATTCAAAGTTGCTAAAATATTGGAAAGCCTCCCCTTACTATATTGAAGAAAATGTTTCCAAGAGTGAGTGCCTCAAATTTTGGCTTTTGATTAGTTTGGGTTGGTTTACGATTTTCATTGTTGTGAATGCATCTTGTTTTTGCGTCAACTGAATGATCTTGTTGCTCCGAAAAAACCCGGACAAGTTTTTCAGAGAATTTCAACCTTGTTTTTGCTTGTTCAAACTTCAAATCAATAATCTTTGAAAATGTGAGAAGACAACTTAAAGAGTGGTCTGATGCATTCTGCAATGAATTAATCGCATTGGTTTGTTAGTGTTTGTACAAACTGTTTGTAGCAGCCTCAGAGAAACTGTTTCGCATCCCGATATTACTATGCTAGACATTTGCCACAAATTTCCGTTTTTTTGCCTCCTAAATTAACATGTACAATGTTGTGCTGTTATTTAAAATGTTTGTTTTCCAGTTTGTACCATCATATTCCTTGTTATGATGTTTGATTCGTGATTTCGAAATATTGATATGGTGCACATATTTCTAGTTTGTCAAAGTCGCCTTCTTTGATGTGATTTTATAATTTTGGTTGTTAACTTTTCCCATTTTCCGGCTGCTGAATTGGTTCTTGCAACACGATATTGCTGTTGCAAAGTCGGACCCTATATTTAGTTATATTGTAACTATTTTTGTTTTTCCTTAAATGTTTTGTTAGAAGATGAAAGCATAGATATAGAAAGATTTTCCGACTGGAGCAAGCCAAAGAACACCTCGAAACGCAATAGTCCTTACCATGTTCTACAACTCCAATCTCATAATTTTCCTAAAGAACTGATTGGAGGTTTGTAACTGAAACAACTTATGCAAATACTTGATTGATTGTAATATATACTAGTACTTGAGTTTTTATCTTTCCCTTTGCTGGTCCGGCTATAATCGAATATTCGAATCTCAGATTCAAGGAGAGTGCAGCGGAGTGCCAAAAAATGCGATGGAATCTAGACTCAGGTTTGAAAAGCCCCCTTTTCCAGTATTTTAGATTCTGTATTATTTATTGCATGGAGTAATAGACGATAAATAGATCCCTCTAATGAATGTAATTTTTCGACTTTGCATATTCTGAAGACACACTCAAGATTCTACATGTTTACATGATTCATGGGTATTGCTAGTGTTAAAGGTGCTTACCATACCCCTAGAGAGGTGTTTGAATGCTATGTTACCCGGGCTTGGGTGCGTCGTACGTGGGATATGTGTTTGACATGAATGTTCAAATCTTTTCAAGATTTTTATGTATTTTAAAATTCCTGGGAGGATCATATCGTCATACCCATGTCCGAGTATATATCAAACACTGGCACTTGAAGCAAAAAAATGAAGAGTCGGAGTAACATAGGTTTAATAGGCCAGGCAACCATATTTCTCCACATTCCTGAGATGATTTTGGAATATAAGACTTTGTTTGAAATAAACACAAATATATTATTTTTCTCCCATCTAAACCCATAACCTCCGACTCAGAATGGAGTAATAACACAATTCTGGTATCATGTTTTTCTTACTTTTGAACAGGCATGGATAAATTGGATATGTTCGAGAAATTCGAAAAGGATCTTGAGGTAAATTTTCCTAGCATATCTCATTAAGCATATGTTTTGGACTTGAATTAACAGCTTCTCGAGGGGGGACACTGTTGAAACTTGGATCACATCAGTCTTTCTTTCCCTTTTATCTAGCTTTGTTCTAGAAAAAAAACATATTGGTGTTTTTTTCCTTGTTTTGTTAAATCTTTGTCGTAATAGACTCGTAATGCTTGTTTATTTGACAGGACAAAGAAGGAAAGGAGAAGAAAGGTGATGGAGAAGAAGAAGAAAATTCAGATGAAGATCAGGGAGAACAGTCTGACCAATCGTACAGTGATGATGGAGATTATAATGAGGTCCGCATAAAGCTTGAGACGCTAGGCACCTTTGAATTTGAATTCTTGCTTAGACTTGGTATTAATTTACATGATACCGGCGTCTGTTATTCTGTTTGTGTACAAGAAAAAACCGAAACAAATGTTGTATATCTGCATCAGAATTTTGTTTCCAAATCTTCCTCATAATGTTTCCAACTTTGCAGAATGAATATTTCGACGATGATGAAGATGATTATAACATGGAAGATGACCATGATGGTAAGCAGTCGCTTTCTTCCGCTAACCCGCATCTTACTTGTTGTAGATAGAATGTTTCCGTATGTGCGCTAATAGACGGCTAATGATTTGTTTTTAACTGTCGCAGATGAACCTATATATTAGTAGCTCTTCAGTTGGAATGGCGGAATCACCGGGCAAGATACGATGCCGGCCACTGTCGTTGCCGGCTCTGAATGGGATTAAAATGAACATGTCAACCTTTAGTAACCTCTCAAGTCTTATATATATATATTTCTGTCTAACAATGCATTAGATGCACGGAAGGCACGCTAAAAAAGCAAAATCCAAATTAGTCACTTTTTTTTTTTTATTGCGGAGGAGTATATTATAATTGTTTTTTTATTAAAATCCAAATGAGTTGTTAGGTAGTGTAGGGGTGTTCAAACGGCCGGCTCGGTTAATAATTAAATCGAATTACTTAAAATTATTTTGAAAATTAATAGTCAAACTGAAATTATTTTTGAAAATTATTAATCGAATCCAACTATGTTTGTTTGTTATTTTAATCAATTGAATATTTTTAGTTTTGATGTAAAATAATAATTCAACTAGCAATAAATTGGAAATGATTTTTTTAGATTTTTTATTTTTAATCTTTATGTTTTTCTTTTGAATTGAATTGAATTTTGAGATTAAAATCTAAATATTGGTTTTAAATATTACAGGTCTCAAAACTAAAAATATAACAGTTATATATTAAACTTTTAATTAATTAACCGATTTAGAAGTAAATTATTTGATAATTGAATTTTGAAAAAAATCACTAATTATTCATCTGTTGAATGCTTCGATGACCAATTGACTAACATAATTAGATTTCGATCCGGGCGATTAATTTGATTTTAAGCAAAAAATGAACATTTTTAGTTAAGATGATCATTTCTACAATAAGACTCTACACTACATGTTCTGAATTAATTAGTTAGTTAATGAACTAAATAATTATTATTATATAGAAATAAGGATTAAGCTTAAGGCTATCATAAGCCTTCGAACGGTAAAATTTGGTTAATATTGTTTTTAGAAATGCAAATTTGGAAAATAGGGTTGGTTGGAGATTATTTTGGTTTTTACGACAAAATACACAGTAAATTTAAAGAACTTCTCCTGCAGAAGACGTTATGTAGTTTATGCATGCATGAAACTTCTCCTACAGGAGGCGTTTTCGAGAAAAAATATTAAAAAAATTTCTTTCCCCTGCTGCAATGTCAAAATTGAGGAAGAAAAGATTAAAATATGGCAGAACTTCTCCTGCAGAAGGCGTTTTTGAAAAAAAATATTAAAAAATTTTCTTTCTCCTGCTGCAATGTCAAAATCGAGGAAGAAAAGATTTCATAAATTTAGAAACCAAAATAATCCCCAACCAACCCTATTTCCCAAATTTTCATTCCTAAAAACAATATTAACCAAATTTTGCCCCTTGAACTTTTAAAAATATCAGTTAATCCCCTGAATTTTTATCTAAGATTTCATAAATTCACATTCTTTGTCCAACTTTGACGGTTAAATCTAACAAATTTTTTAGTTTAATTTTTGCAATATATCGTGTTAGTGTGTTGTCACTTGACATTTTCAAATTTTTATTTAATTTAATTTTTTTAAGTTTTAAAAATTTTAAAAAATTATAAAAAGTATTTTCTAAAAAATTTGTAAATGTCAAATAGCATATCTGTAATGTGTTATGTGCCAGTAATATCTTGAGAAAAAACAATAAAAAAACTAATGGTCAAAATCGGCCAAATGGCTTAATTGATTTAATTTATTGATTCAAGTGCTTAAGGATATCATAAGCACCTGAACTTTTGAAGAAAAAAAAAATCAATTAAGCCCTTAACTTTTTTTCACCCAATTTATCCTTATACTCTAAATTTCATAAGTTCGCCCTTTTGACCAACATTGACTGTTTAATCTAACAATTTTTTAGATTGGTTGGTACAACGTGTCGTGTTACAGTATTGTCACTTGACATTTTCAGATTTTTTTTTGTTTTATTTAAAAAATTCTTTAAAAGTTTTAAAAATTCTAATAAAATTATAAGAAAATAGTTTTCTAAAAATATGTAAATGTTAGTACATGATAAAACTGTAATATGTCACGTGACAATAATGTCTCAAGAAAAAAACTATCAAAAAAATAATGTTTAAAATTGGTCAAAGTGCTTAATTGATTTAATTTATTAGTTTGAAAACTTAATTGGGTGCAAACAATTAGAAATATTTAATTGATTTTTTTCCAAAAGTTCAAAAAGCTTCAATCACCCTTAAGCTTAAAAATAAAATTGATTTCTTTAGAATTTTCTATTTTATTCGTTTGGTTTTTTCATTAAAATATAATTAGAATATGATATAATTTCTCAAAAAATATTTCATTCTTCACTAAAAAAAATGTATACCACCCAAACTGTTAATAAATAAAAATATTATTTATATGAATATAAAAGAATGAAAGGGAGTTCAGAGGTTGTTTTGAAGAGATCCATGCACGATGAGTTGGCAAAAAGGGAGTAAGCCACGTCAACATCTCCTTCCTCAAATAATTATTTTTTCCAGGGGTTGCATTTCTCCTAATGCTCCTTTTAGAACCACTAATCCCTCCTATTTATACTGCTTGGCCTTTGGGGAAAAAACAGAAGAAGCTGAGAAAGAAATATTAGAAATCCAGGGTGATTTGTTCGATCAAAAAGAATGTCGTGGCAAACTTACGTTGATGAGCACTTGATGTGCGAACTGGAGAACGGCAATCATCTCACCTCCGCTGCCATTCTCGGTCTCGACGGCACTGTTTGGGCCCAGAGCTCAGCTTTCCCTAAGGTGGATCTCATCTCATTCTATTCATATACAATACAATGCTGTGTTTGATTATTCCCAGATCTTCATTTCGTTTGATTTTATGCACACAGAATGGATATGAGTATGTTTTCTTACGATCTGCACTGTTTTTTTTTTTTGTGGCAGTTTAAACCTGAAGAGATTAAGGCGATCTTGAAAGATTTTGATGAGCCTGGGAGTCTGGCACCAACTGGGCTGCACCTTGGTGGCGCTAAGTACATGGTGATCCAGGGAGAGCCGGGAGCTGTGGTTCGTGGGAAGAAGGTCAATCCATTGCTCATTTTATTAATCATCATTTTATAACTCATTCTACTCCATGGATCTATATATCAAAAACCATTTAGATATTTAAATTACTGTTGCGAACATAATAGAGGTTGTTGCTGTCACTACGTATTATGGACTTAATGGTTGTGAGTATGTCCGAAACCACTATATAACATTTGGTATTGTGGTTGTGGACTGCAATTTAAATCTTTAACTATGTTTCTTAATTTTATTTGAAGTACTTTTGTTTAACCCATGTTGGTATTGGATTAATTAGAAAACAAATTAGTAGATTGGTGAGAGCTAAAGGAAGTCATTTTTGTAAATTGTTTGTGATGAACTTTTGCAGGGCGCCGGTGGCGTGACGGTGAAGAAAACAGCGGCGGCATTGATTTTCGGCATATATGAAGAACCGGTGACCCCCGGACAGTGTAACATGGTGGTTGAGAGGTTGGGTGATTACCTTGTTGATCAGGGTATGTAGGCCCTTATAACCTCCCCAAGCTTTTTACCCCCTGTTGCTTTTGGGGTTTGCATCCTTTCTCTTCCATGGCCATGAACTGGCTTTGATTTTTTTTTTTTTGGAATTGTTGATGATAATAAATCATGCCAATGATTTCTGGTTTTGCTAGTTTTTTTTTCTTTGTTCTCCCATTATGGCAAGTCACTAAAATATATATGTTGTTTGGAACTCTTTAATATTATGGTATTGGTGGAATCTACTATAGTGTTATCTTTTTAAAATTTATCCTGTAGACTGAGCGATTTAAACTCGTATTTCCTAAGATAAACATTATCCGCTTTTTCACTAGAACACTTGTTAGGTTCAAAAAGATACTACATTTAAATATATTGAATTTATGATTTTGAAAAATGTCAACGGAAAATTTAAACTCTTTCGATTTAATATATTTAAATTCTCATTAGAATAAATTATTATTAAGGTACATCCTCACCTATTTTCGCTTTTCCGGTTTGGTCACTCAATTAGTTTTTTTTGGAAAAATCGTATATAATGTTACGTTTTATTTTTATTTTGGTCATTGGCAATTAAGTTTGATTGTTGACTTAACGAAATGATGACTTTACATGATACTATAACAATTTTAGTCTCCAAAATTTATATATTTTATCAGTTTGATCCTAGTTCAAAATTATTTGATAATTTGCAATTTAAAAAACCTTTCAATTTGAACCCTATTTTTATTTAAAATAATTTAATAAATTTAACCCTCCAATAAGATGATGATGTGCTTATCGCAGTTAGGCCATGGGGTGGTGAGTGGTTACCCTAGGTTTGAACCTTGCTAGCCTCGATCACCATTCTATTATTTTCATTTCATTTTTTTCTTCAATAAGATGATGGCATATGCCATCATCTTACTAGAGGTCAAATTTATTAAATTATTTCAAATAAAAATGAGACCAAAGTAAAAGGATTTTAAATGTTGTGGAAAATTTGAATAATTTCAAATTAGGATCAAATTGATAGAATGCAAATATTTTAGAGACTAAAAATATTATTATATCATGTAAAATCACCATTTCCGTTAATTCAAAGGTCAACTTTACGGCCATTGACCAAAGTAGAAGCAAAACCTAATATTAGGTATAATTTTGCCAAAAAAATTAGTTGAAAAACCAAAACAAAAACACAATAAGTGAAGTACTAAATAGGCAGTTTACCATTATTATTATTATTATTATTATTATTATTATTATTATATTTAATAAATACAATATAAAATCTGATGTTAGGTGATTTATGATATATAAAATTTATTCGAATTGGTTCCAACATGAGATTAGACAGTTTGTAATTTGGATTGGTCAATATTATTATTCTTTAATCAGTATTCATTTTCAAAAGCTTGGATAATTCATTTAAAAAAAAAGCTTGGATAATTTGAGCGAACGCATTTGGCCGGTTGGCCAAGCTGCTCATCAATGATCCCTTATATTCTCTTAGGTTATAAGTTCTAGACCCACTAAATGCATTCTCGTTCCTTCCCCTAAAATCCATTTTCTCCTCCCTTTTATGTCAATTGAATCTTCAATCTTATTTAATTATTTGATTATTTCATTTAGGGTAAACTACATCAATCACTGGATTGTACTATTAATAAAATTATGTTTTCCTCACTCGATTTTAAAAAATGTACGTTTCTATCATTGGACTGTAACGACCCGAACTTCAGGTTAGCGAATTGGGTTACAAACCCGAGTATTGGGCCTTGATGTTGGGAGCCCAATTAAGAAAAATGAGTATGGGCTTTGAGGTTTATGCACATTATTTTGGGGAGATAATTTTGATTTTTAAATAGGTGTGGGTGGTTGAAATTTAAAAAGAGAGATTTTATGAAGAGAGAGAAAAAAGTAGAAAAATGGGTGGTGATTTTTTAGAGAGATGAAACATTCAAGCTTCTTTTCATCGCCGTTCGGATCGTCGTGGGTATCACTGTCGCGACCAATCAACTCTTTTCGTCGTCCCGCGTAGGCCGGTAGTCTTTTTGTCGCCATCGAAGCTACTGTTCGTTGGAGTGAAGTGTGAAAGAAACAGTGAAGCTAGATGGACACCTTGCGCCGGTCATCGTCGGAATCCGTTGTCACCACCAGCATTCCCAACTCGAGATCTGCTGGACTACAAAGTTTGGTCGCTGTCCACCGTCGGAGGACGCCGCACGCGCCGCCGGTTGCGTGTGGGCGTGGGTCTACCGCAGCGAGCCATCTAAGCATGTTTGACTCAACCAGTTTGGTCGAGCTGAGCCGTCCGTCGAGCCAAGCCATATGTCGAATCGAACCAGTTACTGAGTCGAGCTGCTGACTGTTGACCAGCCAAGCTGCTAACTGTTAACCAGCCGCCGTTGATCGTTGGCTGGCGTTGACTTTTTTTTAGGGTCCTACCCGGGGGATTTTTGACGTTCAGAGTCTGTTGGCTCAGTCTTTTCACCAAATTCAAACCTAGTAAGATGGCTTTACGCGTTTTTATCCCATAAAATAGTCCGATAATATGAAATATAGCATGTAGTTGTAGTTGTTTTATTCGAGGAATTTGTGGACTCAAATATTGGAATTAAAGAGATGTATGGAGGAGCAAAGAGGGGGATTTATCGCTTTGGCTTAAGATTGGTACACTTCGAACTCATATTGCTTCATAAGCATCATAAATGTGATTGCCTTGCGTGTTGGTATCTACAAAATTGGTAGACGATTAATAAGCATGTGCTGAGACCGGTATTACGGGACTTGGTAAATATTGATATGCCTGATGAGCTTGAGAATATTCGAGACTATTATGAGCTTTAGAGACCGTGTAGGGCCATTTGAATATTCTTATGATTATCTGATTGGTTGATTTACATGTTGTGTTGCTTGAGTGCTTGAAATATGAATTGACATATTCGATGGAAATTATAATAAATGGACTGATAATTGGTAATATTAGAATAAAGGGTCATGGAGCTGGTAATTAGTATTAATTAATTAAATGTGTTAGTAAACAAACCCTAATAACTTTAATAAGCTTTAGGAATCGAATAAATGTTGTAAAATCGTAATTCAAGAAATGGTGTGAACCAGTGAATATGGTATCGGTACGAGCTTTAGCCATACCGATACTTGTGGAAATCTAGGATTTCCAGTAAGCAGTTTCAGTATCAGTACACAAGTGAGTATCGATACCCGAGAATGCCATGCCAATACTCATGTCCAAGTACCGGTAACCGATACGCTAAATAATCAATAAAGGTAAATTAAGGGTGAAAGTTTATGTGTATATTAATAATTGAATTATGCCTTAATAAATGAGATTACGAGGATCAATAGAGACAACAAATGAGAATAATTGGATACTTCTCTATAATGTATTAACAATTCGGTAATATGAAATAAATGATGTGATAATGATTAGCAACAATATGGAGATTCTTGTGATCACGTTACTTGTATGTCGGGTAGGCATTTGATTGGTTGAGTCTTCTTGATTGGTTGAGTCTTCTTGATTGATGGGATCCGGAAACCCAGAGAAAGAGTGTTGCAACACTATGGTTAGAGATCTCGGATGTACGTTCCCGACACTGTGTGACACCGATCATCATCCAATGATACTCGATGAGAGATGCCGAGTATGAGTGTACGATTTCGAGGCTGTGTGACACCGGGCCTTACCCAGAGAGAATGTGTACGTTCCCGAGGTTGTGTGACACCGGGCCTCACTCCAGGTTTATGGTATGACTTTGTGTGCTTTTTCTTGGATGGTCTGGTGATGTCCTGAGTATGATTGGGCCTTGTGGGCCATGTATGATGTTCTGCTATGTTGAGAACATGTGTTTAGGTGACTAGTGGTAGCGCTATGTGTTTATTTATCTCTTTTTTTGCTCTTACTAGACTGCATGCTTATGTTTATGATTAGCATGAAGTATAGTATAGTAAATGTGTACCACTAAGCTTTGTAAGCTCAGCGCTCGGAATCGTTATTTCCGTGCTTAGGTTGATCGTCGAATCATGGGTTTAGGAGCACTATTAGTACGTGATTCCAGCATGTGGAGGTTTTCAGAGTATGGTACTTGTGTTTAGTAGGCTATGTATTTATAGGACCTTACGTGGTCAAGTCTGTAATTCTTACTTTTGAAATTGTATCTATCAAGTCGAATGTTAAAATGTTTTAAATTTAAAGTGGAGCTCCTTGTATCGTTTTGATTATTTAACTATGTTTTCAACTGTTGGCTTTAATTGTTTTTGGGAAATAATTTGTTGGGCTAAACCCAGTTTGAGAAGTTTTATGGTTTTAGTTGGGCTTGAGGCCCAAATTGTGACATCAGAGTCGGGTGTTACATGGACTACTTGAGATGTGTTATTTCCGTCATTTTGTTGTTAATTTTAAAATAGAAGATGACATGATCGTTTAATTATTGATATGAAGACACAATTAACTCTTAAATTTACATCTTTATCGACTTGATTCAAACTTATAAAAATCACTCTCAATATTTGCATATTTGTAGCGATGTCTTTTTCGCTAAAAAACCGTGTTTTCGAAGTGTTTGTTGTCTTTCGGATAAAAATGTTTATTCCATGGGGTTTTTTTTTTAAAAACCGTATTTTACTTAGAAAATGGAGTCGCCACCGGCCACTTAGGTAGGCCGGACACCATAAAACCAGAGATTTGAAAACTGTTGGGGTTCGGGAGTCGGTTACGGATGGGGAAAGATTAGCACCCCCACACCGTCCAAAATTGGTACTTTAATAATTATCACTTTATTAATATTAAAATTTCTAGATTAAATTAAAATTTGGTTATAAGTGCGAGTAAATTTTAAGGGCCTCGTTATCCGAGAGTAAACACCCAACCACTATCACTACGCCTGATACTGGCCCCGTTTACGCTTGGATAAAAGGGCACCGCATTGACAATTTATATATCTCGATATGCAATCTTAGTGAGCGAAATATAAAATGTGGCAAATAATTTAAATACAATAAAAATACAAATAAATATTAATATAATAAAATACTAATCTAACATAAATAAAATGCTAATCTAAAGCATTCATAAATATTAATCTAACACAAATAAAAACAAATCTAACATAAATAAAATACTAATCTAAAACATTCATATTAATCTAACACATAAAAACAAATCTAACATAAATAAAAACATTAATTTAAAACATAAATAAATACTAATCTAAAATATAAATAAACATACAAACTAAAAAAAGAACATTATTTTAAATTAACTAATATATCATTAAATCATAAAAATTACAACACAAATAAAAAGGAAGAAAATATACCTAACTAGAAGCTCGAATGACGAACACCGACTGAACCCCACCGAGATCTACCATGACCTCTCCAAAAATATTAACTAGATCAGATCTAAAATAAGACCCCGATCGAATGTTGGATCGAACCAACTAGGGCCGTGGGCACTGCCCCCGACCCCTGGCCGGCCTAGCTCCCAATTGGGGAGCCGATTCAATTGCCAATTTATGGCAATTTTCCTGCGTGAATTCTTGTCTTGTGGCTGCCAATTGCAAGCCTTTATATAGGCAAGGGGTGGGGTTGGAGGTAAGACGTGGAGCACCCTGCTCCACGCAATTTCATTTTTTTTACTTTTTAATTTTTTTAATTAATAATAATATTTTTAAAATTTTTTTACCTTTTTTATATTTTATTTTTTTGATTTTTCATTAATTTTATATTAATAATACTACCATTAAAATAATACTAATAACACTAAAACCCGGTCAAAAATAAGTGATTACAGTTGCCCCTCTTTGCTTGTTCTTGTGAAACGAGAACAAAGCAAAGATCAAAATCACTCATTTTTGACCTACTTCATTGTCTTTGGCTTCGGAATCACGTGTTCTTCTGGAACTCTCCGCTCTTCCTTAGCTGAATCTTTAGGCTTGTAAGCTCTTTCTATATAGAACTTCGTCACCTTCCGATCTTGGAGCTACAAGCTCTTCCTATATAGAACCCTTCGCTCTAAAGCCTCCAGTTATGAGTCCCTCCTATATAGAACTTTTCATTCTGAGACGGTAAAGCTTGGAGTCCTTCCTATATAGAACTCTTCGCCTTCAACGCGGCTGGTTTTTCCTATATAAAACCTTCTGCGCTACGGATGGATTCTTTCGACTGAGAGTTCCTCCTTTATAGAATTGCTAGTCTTCAACCCATGAAGCCGCCAGTCCTTCCTATATAGAACTTTTAGCTTCTGAAATCTCAGAGCTACGGGTTCTTCCTATATAAAACCTCTCACTCTAAGACAGTAAAGCTCGGAGCCCTTCCTATATAGGACTCTTCGCCTTCAACACAACGGATTTTCCCTATATAAAACCTTCTGTGTCATGGGTGAATTCCTTCGGCGAGGAGTTCTTCCTATATAGAACTACTAGTCTTCACCCTGGAGCCGTCAGTCCTTCCTATATAGAACTTTTAGCTTCTGAAACCTCGGAGTGGCGAATTCTTCCTATATAGAACCTCTTGTTGCGGGGCTTGAAAATACAGGCCCTTCCTATATAGAACCTTTATCTTCGAATTTTTCTTTTTTCTTTTTTCCTTTTCCCTCTTTTTCTGTTATTTTTTCTTTTTCTTTTTTTCTCTTCTCATTTTTTCTATCTTATTTTCTCTCTCTTTCTCTTTTTTTTACAAGGCTGTTGATATCTTTGGACTTACGCTACTAAGGCTGTCGTATCATGCCCGAAGGACTTACTAATGGTCCGAATGACTTATCACCATGCTCGAAAGACTTACTGGTGGCCCGAAGGACTTACCGATGACTCGAAGGATCTAACATCTGGGCCTCACACTGCTATGGCTACCGATTTTTCTGGACTCACGCTACTAAGGCTGTCGCATCATTCCCGAAGGATTTACTGATGGCCCGAAGGACTTATCACCATGCTCGAAAGACTTACTGGTGGCCCGAAAGACTTAACACCGTACCTGAAGGACTTACCGATGACCCGAAGGATTTAACATCTGGGCCTCATGCTGCTATGGCTGCCGATCTTTCTGGACTCACGCTACTAAGGCTGCCGCATCATGCCCAAAGGACTTACTGATGGCCCGAAGGACTTATCACCATGCTTCAAAGACTTACTGGTGGCCCGAATAACTTAACACCGTGCCTGAAGAACTTATCGATGACCCAAAGGATTTAACATCTGGGCCTCACGCTACTAAGGCTGCCACATCATGCTTGAAGGACTTACTGATGGCCCGAATAACTTATCACCATGCTCGAAAGGCTTACTGGTGGCTCGAAAGACTTAACACCGTTCCCGAATGACTTGCTGATGACCCGAAAAATTTAACATCTGGCCTCACGCTACTATAACTGTCGTTATCTTTCTTTTCTTCAGTAAATTCTTTGACAATTCTTCAAATACCTATCTAAAAACAAGCAAAAATTGGTATGCCTCTATCTGTATGATGCGTGCAATGTCGTGCTTTCTTTTTCTTCTTCTCTTTTCCTTTTTTCTTTTTTTTTCTATATTTTTCTTCTCTCTTTTCTCTCTTTTACCTCTTTCTTCTTCTTCTTTTCTTTTTATCATCAATTTTCTCTCTCTTTTTTCTTTCTTTTTTTATTTCTTCTCTTTTTCTGTTCGCTCTCTTTTGTTCTAAAGTCTTACACCCTGAAAGGTCATTCCTCAGATTTCTACATCTCTTTACTTCTTCACTGTATGCTCTTAAATCCTTATTTGATCAATCACTTCGAATCTGGATTAACATGCTTTCAAACCTTTTGTGCGGAAGGCTTTCTTATCTTCGGGGTTATCACCTGTTTTCATAAATGATCTTCTAGTTCTTATATTATTCTTATAAGAACCATTGTCATCTTCTTCGCTTGGCATTGCCCCATTCAACCACGGGCTCCATGGCTTTGAATTTTCTGACCCATCATACAGAGCCTTGATCTATTTCTAGTTACCAGGGTGAGCCAAAATGCTTTCATCCCCTGAGCTCACCATTGATCTTCTCGTAGCATTTCGACGGGAACTAACTCTCAGTCCCTATGCTTTAAATCTCATCATCATTCATTTTTAAAGTAATGCAAAAGGTAATTTACTTGTGTATATTTCAAAAAAAATAATGATTGTTTGAAAAGATAACAATCATTTTGAAAATCACAACTTGGAGGGGATACCAAACATTTTGAAAACATTGTTTGGAACAAATAGTAAACATCGTTTTTCTTTTCATTTTTTTTAAAGACCAAACATTTTTTAAAAAATTAATGTTTGGAGAATGGTAAACAAAATTCGAAGTATGTTGCCAAACATTTTTAAAATCTAATGTTTGGGGGAAATGGTAAACATCAAAACTTTGGGAGAAAATGTCAAACCTTTTAAAACATGTTTGCCCCCCAAAATATCAAACACCATAGCACATTTGCTTCAAATTGCCAGAGATCAACTCTAATGATGCGCATATTTAGAAGATCTCGACCATTGTGGAGATATATGAAAATGTATAGTTTCTTCTAGTCTAATAGGCTTTCGAGAGGAACAACCCTACCTAGTTTCTACCCCGTTTAAGGTGGCTCTCTTAATTTCACTATCTCACTATGCCCCATCCTTCCCTCATTTGGGTGTCGATCAATCACTTCGAAGTTTGACGTTCCTTGAAGAAAAGTTAACCCTTATAGGCGGAATGAAATCTGAAGACATTCTCATTCAACTTGGATATCTATGGATGATCAATGGTCTTTGGGGCTTGTAATGTAGGCTTTTGGTTTATGGTTCAGTGAAATAGTATTTTTGTACTTGTGTAACTTGGATATGCCCATTATTCCTTCCCTTTTTTTGGATCACTCTAGACTGCCCGTTTTCGGATTTTCACCTTAGAGTTCATTTCTTTTCTTTTTACTGTAGGTTGCCTTGCATTCTGGCTATGTAATGATGTTCATTTTCTGTTCAAGAATGTTTGATCCTCCAAAACTCCTCGAAACTGAGATTTCTTGAATGAAGGACTACGAATACATTTCTGGGAATTCTTGTGATTTGCCCGCCCATATGAAATGTTATTCTTTCTTTATTCTTTATTCTTTTCTTCTTTTTCACTTTTTTCTCTTGGATCGCTCTAGACTGCCCATTTTTGGGTTTTCACCCTAGAGGTCACTTCATTCTTCTATGCCTTCAGATCAGAGTATTTTGGTTGGATATTGACGCCGGCATGCTCAGGCAGACTACTTTTTTTCTTCATTTTTAGGATCACTCTAGACTGCCCATTTTTGGGTTTTCACCCTAGATGCCATTTCCTTTTTTCGAAATTGGCAATCTTCGGGCTGACTTGTCTTGACTTGGCTTCAATTCGAGCTTCTATACTAATTTTCAAAACTGATATTTACTTGAAATGTGGATTTCTTGTGTCTCTTGCTCATAGTTGAAGTCTTGTTCTTGTATTGCTTGATCTGTGTGTGAAGCATATACAATATTCTTTCTTTCTTTTCCTTTTTTCTTTTCTTTTTTCCCTTTTTTTTCTTCATTTTTTCCCTCTCTTTTTTTTCTTTTTTATTTTATTTTTCTCTTTTCTTTTCTTTTTTTGTTTTATTTTCTTTTTTGTTTTGGTTTTAGACCGTCCATTTTGGGTTTTTAGCCTTGAATCTCTTTCTTCTTATTCGAGTCTATAAATGTATCCTCGAATCAACACGTATCTATATTGGGTATTGATGCTATCTTTTGCTCGAAGTTAATTGTCTCTCTGCAGCTCTTATGATATTTACTCGATCTGGATTGCTTTGGCCTTCTGATTGTCATTTTTCTTCTTTTCTTTGGTTTTTTGTTTGGACATATCATTGTTTTCAACCACTTTCTTCTAATGATTTTCTAATCTTCGTATCCAATCTGTATGGTCTCATCTCTGTCTTCTGGTAAAGTAAAAGAATACCATTCGTCGTCACATTCAAAAATGTCCTAAAAAAGCCTTCAAGGGGTAGAGGTTTAGGGTCAGCTCCCGTTTCAAAGATCTTAAACGACAAGCATCTGAGAAGATAAATTCCTAAAATGGGAACTGCCCATTGTCTAAACACTCGTTTTGTTCCTCTGTTGGCCTAAGTAAACTAGCAGATACTCACATTTACAGTATCCCCACAACATTCAATCTCTTCTAAATATATGCAACTTAGAGTTGATCTTTGGATCTAAAGCAAATGTACTGTTGCATTCAAAATTTGAGGACCTGGTATAGAAATAATATATACATATGTCCATTCAAAAATGCGTGTATATACATATAGGAGAACAAAAATTACCTCATAAAAATAAAATGTTTAAAGAATCAAGAATGTAAAAATGCTTTCTAAATGGAAATGTGATTTTTAATTCTAAAAAATATCTGTTTGAGAGTTTTTTTTCTAAGCATTGAGAATTTCTTTGTGAACTGATAGGGAAACCATAGGGACCTCCGGACTACCTCCCGAGTACTAACTCATTCCAGTCCTTTGTAGTGTAGGCTTGCATCTTCTCTTGTTTCTCCACCGCTGGATCAACTCTCTCGTCAAGGTCTCATCATTGATCAGCTTCTTGATCTCCTCCAATAAAGGTCTACATTTTCTAGTGGGATGCCCCGGTGCCCCCATGTGGAATTCGCATGTACTACTCGACTCAAAACTATGGGCAGATAGATCAGGTGCAATCTTCATCGGTCTAGGAGAAGATAGTGACCCCTACCAAATGAAGCCATATGTCTGAGATGGAATACTCTGAATATCTCTAAATATGTACTTGTTTGAGGAATTTTTCTCGATGATTCAGAGGAATCTGTCTATCTTCATCTCTTACGATCACGAGAACCTTGAAAGTGGTACCCATTTATCTCTTTCTTTCCTTATGCTCTTAGGCATGTCTGGTTCGTTGAATTAAGACACAATTTTTCTTCTTGGATTATGTATTCTACAAAGTCATCACATTTGCCCATCAATTTCCCGAGCATCTTATGGAAGATGGCTTGAGACATGGAAGTCACTTTTCTCTTCAGCAATGGGAGGCTGCACTTGGGCGGCTAACCTCTGCCATCTCAAAGCACATTCCTTAAAACTCTCATCAGGTTTCATCTTCATACCCTGGAGATACTAACGACTTGGTGCTATGTCCAAAGCATATCATATCACGGTAGGTCCTGCTAGAATTTCAGATAAGTAGTGGATCGACAATTTTTCAATGCAACCCTCCATCTTTTTGTAGAATATGGTCGCGTGAATCTTGGGGCATCTTGTTCCGTTATCATGCGCAAATCTGGGAATCTTTGGAATCTGGAGGAATGACCAAATCAGGGTTCAAACAGAACTTTCTTGCATCAAAGGCATCAAACTTCTTTTTTCTCTCTCTTTTTCTCTCGAGTCCATCTTCTAACTGCTCGAATCTTGATTTTTGAGTGTGTTCAATTCTTTTACTCACGATAAAACTCTAATTGTTCTTTGGATTACCCCCAAAAATTTTATGCAAGGTAATGATAATGTTATGTAAAATATGTCATGACTGTACAATGTAATGCAATGCAATCCTAAAATATAAACATGAATGCAGTAAGGTATTGATTCCAAAAGTGATCCCCGTAGAACGACATTCATTGAGGCCAAAAGGTTTTATTATATAAGATATTAGATATTTACAGTTACTGATAAGCTTCAGTGCCTACTTTCTTAACTTCATCCAGTAGTTCGGTCAGCTTGAATCCGTGGTCCAACACTTGGTCCATGTTCTGACTAAGTCTGCCACCTTTTTGAGCCGTCTTACCTGCTCGGGTAATATCGATCTTCTGGTCTTCATCTATCCCCTTCTTAGTCTTTCGTAGCTTAGAAGTTGTCATTTCCACCTGAAGAGTGTTGGATTGTCATTACTATATCGTAAACTTGTTTCCAAAACTCTTCTTAATGGCTAAGTTATTCTGTAGCTCATCTCTGGAGACTGTCGTACCTATTCCCAATTCCCTCAAACTTACCTGATAACAGCCTGACTTGATTCTCGCTTGACTAGTTTCTCTTCTTCCAATATTCTGAGTCGTCCTTCAACTGGACAACACCGTTCATTTATTCTTTAAAGGTGACCCAATATGATATTCTTAAACACTTAGTAGCGTTTCTGGTGATCATTCTGCAAATTCAATTTTATCAAAGTTATCTCTCTCTTATCTGAGCTGGCTGAACTCGAAAGAATATCCCTCTCCTGGGATGCCCCTATCTCCGGTCTTCAAATTTAACTCGCTTGAGTGACCCACTTCGGCATTACTTGAACTTTGTCCTGGATATCGATTCTTCCTCGACTTTGCCCTCGGGTTATTATTAGCTTACTATAGAATTGGGGAACTCCGTCTTTGAAACCCAAAATTCTCATCGTGATAAGATCTTGAACTTGTTCCTTAGGGCCCCACAATCCTCAATACTATGACCCAAACTTCCTAAACGGTGTCGTAATCTCTCGGATAAGACTGTCTATTCGCTAGAGACTTCACCGAGCTCTACTTTTTTGAAAGCCCAACTCAGACATACCTTGCGTCTGTTTACTGATGGGATCACAAAAGGGTTCAATTTATCGTATTTAGCTGGCTTAGAGGTAGAATTCTGAATATCTCGCTTTCTATTCTGATCCTTAATCGGTTCTTCTTTCGATTCGATAGATCTCTTACCTTTCATCAGAGTATTCATCTGATTCATCACTTCTTCCCTCTGCTTCTTTCAACTCTTGCACTTTACTTTGCTCATTACTAGTACCGTGTCTCCTTACCGTGTTTGACCTGAAGTCTTCAGATGGTTCCTCTTCTATTATCTCCGATCTTACCCTGGGACAAACCCTGGATCCGTGCCCTCTAATATCTGACCAGACGACCCTTTGCCAATTATGAACGATTTCTAAGATTTGAGGAACCACTTCGGGAATCAATACCCTATAAATGCGAGAATGCATGCAGATGCGATGTTGATTCTCGAACAGTCTTTAAAAAACTTTCAATAGAGAAAATGTCTATTTGCCAGAACTTAATAATGAATTGCAGGTAACAGTTGGATTTATTCTGGAGACCTTGACTTCGGAAAGCAAAACCTGTGCTCCACGTCTCGACGTCGTCTTCAGGATGATGGATGACTTCGTCTTCTCTTCTTATTCTATTCTATGGACTCGTGACGTCATGATCTTTATTTTTGTGGCTTCTGAAAAAGACATCAACAAGTGCAGGCTTAATGCAGACAAGATCTTTTCTTCTGTAGATCTGGGTGCAAACGAATAATACGTCTAAACATGGATGGATTCTATCGATCCTAAGGGAGTACTTTAAAACTTTTTTTTGGGTTAAAATTCTCAAGGATCATTTGGTTTAAAATTTCCCCCTTTTTTATTATTAAATTTTTTTAACTTACTTAAAAAATAAAACTTTTAGGTTTCTTTTGTTATTATTATTATTGGAAAAAGATTCAAAGCAAAATAATAATATTTTCAAACTTTTTTTAAAGGAGTTAAATTAAAATCTTTGAGATTTTTACAAAAGGGTCAAATGTAAAGATTTAAAATTGGGGTTCTGCGGCCCTGACCGAATCTTCCGCGTCGCACGTGCCCTACTATCGTATCGTCTTCTTTCTCGATTGGTCTTTGCTGAGCCTAACTTGATACTGTAATATTATCGTTTCTGGCAAATTAGACTTTTTCTATTTTGAAAGCCTTTTAATGAACTGTTCTTAAATCAACACCATGTCATGATATGCAACATGAATACAAATAAAGGCGTTGATTCCGCTGGTAATCACCCTTTCGAACGACTTTCATGGGAATTAAAGGGTCCAGATTACAAAAAGGGTCCATATTACAAAAGGAGTCCCTATTACAAAAAGAGTCCCTATTACAAAAAGTCTTAATTACAAAACAAAGTTCTACACATAAGCCCTAGCTCTACCTCCTAGCTCCTTGATAGCTCTGGGCAACTTGATAAGCCTTGGTGCTTCTTCCATGTCCGGGGTTACGAAAGGTCGGAGAGCCGCGGCCTCGGTAGCTAAGTCATTCACACGTCTTGCAAATGTCCACCACTAGGGTCTCGTGTGTATACTTTGGCACTACACGCTTGCTCGGTAAATTGTTACCTCAGATCTGTTGATTAATCTCTAACCAATGCCATACAACTGGATCGATGTCTCCTTCTTAAGACACCTTTTTTCCATGATGAAAGATTTTCTAATCGGGCAAACCACTTGAATCAATGCCTCTATGTAATGTAGATGCAATGATAATGCAACAAAAGTATGTATAAAATAAAAATAAAACACAAAAAGAAATGAGTTAGTACCGGATAAAAATAATAAATACAAAAATAAAAGGATAAATTAAATAAGGTAAACAAACAAAACAACCCTATTTATCCCGTCTAAAACACCTAAGGTTATCCACATGGCTCTAAATGGGTGGGTTTCTATGTTCTCTATATGCAGTTTTGGTGCTAAGAGGTACCCGAATTGTCCTTGTTGTCCTCTACTAAGAGTAGCAAGGCCCCCGATCATCACTCATTATAGGCTCCTTTCAACCGGGTTCAACTCAGGGGGACCCATTCGCTTATGCCTGCACGAAGGAACGATATCCTTACAAAAGCATAAGGTACTCGAGCCCCGAAGGATACTTGCTAGGGCCTACACGGGAGAACGATATCTCCACGAAAGCATTAGCGTTTTCCCCTACTTAAAAGAACGGGTTTATATGCCAAATTTTAAATGCGTTAAAATAAACGCGCACTTATAACCAAATTTTAATTTAATCGTCATTTTAATCCGGAAAGTTTAATATTATTAAAGCGGTAATTATTTGAAAAAGCTTGACTCTCTTTTTTTTTTGAAAAAAACAAAAATGGTCCCCAGCGGAGTCGCCATCTGTAGCGATGTCCCGCTCGCTATAAAAACGAGTTTTTGAGGTGTTGGTTGTCTTTCAGGTATTAAAATATTTATTCCGTGAGGGTTTTTTAAAAAATCGCATTTTACTTAGAAAATGGAGTCGCCACTGGCCACTTAGGTAGGCCGGACACCATAAAACTAGAGATTTGAAAACTGTTGGGGTTCGAGAGTCGGTTACGAATGGGGAAGGATTAGCACCCCTCACCGCCCAAAATTGGTACTTTAGTAATTACCGCTTTATTAATATTAAAATTTCTGGGTTAAAGTGACGATTAAATTAAAATTTGGTTATAAGTGCGAGTAAATTTTAAAGGTCCCGTTATCCAAAAGTAAACGCCCAACCACTATCCCTACGCCTGATACTGGCCCCGTTTACGCTCGGATAAAAGGGCACCGCATTGACAATTTATATATCTCGATATACAATCTTAGTGAGCGAAATATAAAATGTGGCAAATAATTAATCTAAAACATTCATAAATATTAATCTAACACTTAAATAAAAACAAATCTAACATAAATAAAATACTAATCTAAAACATTCATATTAATCTAACACATAAAAATAAATCTAACATAAATAAAAACATTAATTTAAAACATAAATAAATACTAATCTAAAATATAAATAAACATACAAACTAAAAAAAGAACATTATTTTAAATTAACTAATATACATTAAATCATAAAAAATACAACACAAATAAAAAGGAAGAAAATATACCTAACTAGAAGCTCGAATGACGAACCCCGACTGAACCCCACCGAGATCTACCACGACCTCTCCAAAACTATTAACTAAATCGGATCTAAAATAAGACCCCGATCGAATGTTGGATCGAACCAACTAGGGCCGAGGGCACTGCCCGACCCCTGGCCTGCCTTGCTGCCGGCCTAGCTCCCAATTGGGGAGCCGATTCAATTGCCAATTTATGGCAATTTTCCTGCGTGAATTCTTGTCTTGTGGCTGTCAATTGCAAGCCTTTATATAGGCAAGGAGTGGGGTTGGGGGTAAGACGTGGAGCACCCTACTCACGCAATTTTCTTTTTTTATTTTTTTATTTTTTAATTAATAATAATAATAATATATTTTTATTTTTTATATTATTATTTTTTTATTTTTTATTAATTTTATATTAATAATACTACCATTAAAATAATACTAATAACACTAAAACCCGGTCAAAATGAGTGATTACAATATTTTTTTTCCAAATTGATCCCTAAAAATTTAAACAAACCGATCTTTCATTTTCACGACATTATTAACAAATCCCTCAAACTAAAACTTCAATTTCTCCACCTTTATCTTCCTTCAAACCAAACAAAATTCAAAACTAAAACAACTTTCCGCAATTCATAATTTCCCTTCCCTCTCTTATCACATTTGGGTAGAATTGCATAGGGCGAGGACATGCTAAATTAAAAAAAAAAATAGTATTAATGTGATTATATGTGGTAATATCTGTTCATACTATTTTTCAACCCTTTGATATGACACACACCCGGTTGATAAAGCTACTTAAATTCGAGTCTCTTAAAATGAACATTATCATCTTTTTTACTGAGATTATTTATTGGGTTAGAAAAACAACAAACTTTAGTTGTACTATACTCGAATATGATGATTATAAATAAATAAATAAATACAGGTGATGGTTAATGGTTATGAGAGGGTGAGTCAGTGAGGATTGGGCTATGAAATTGAAAGGCAACGAACTTATCCACTTTTGCATTAGTAGTAGTATAAATTCAGATAAAAAAATAAACAAGATAATGCCGAATCCGCCCCCTCTTAATTTCTATGCCACCATTACTTTTTGACAATGACCTAACCTAACCTAACCTAACTAGCAAGCAAGGTGCATGAAACTTTCATCCATCCAACCCTCTTTACGCCATTTATTATTCTTATTTAATTCTCATTTTCATTTTAAGACAATTTTATGTATAAATATCAATTGATGTTTAATTATAAGACAAAATTATATTGTTTACGTTATAAAATTCTTGTTCAACTTTTTAAATTTTCGTTATAAAAGTGTATCCTGTATATGTGTTACTAAAAGACTAAAAAATAATAAATATTATTTAGATTCAAAATTTTGGTGGTCTAAAGACGAATTAAAAAATTTAGCCTTTAATAATAAATATTAAAAATTGAATTTTAAGAGAAAGTCTCTAATAACAAGTATTAGAAAAAATCAAACCTCTAATAATAAACATTGAAAAAATAAATTTTAAGCGTAAGCCTATAATAACAAATATTGAGAAAAAATGGGCACCTAATAATAAATATTAAAAAAATAGACTTCTAATAATAAATTAATAATTATTAAAAAAAAATAGACTCTAATGTCAAATATTGAAGAAAAAATTGACTCCTTTTGCCTATGTCTAGAGATAGACTTAATACTATCGTATGATCCAATCGGATATTCAAAAATAATAAATTTTCAATTATCAAATTAACTCGTAGAACCAATTTGATCGGTTATTTTAGTAAGTATATATTTATTTATTTCTACGGTGATATTTTAAAATTAAGATATTTATGTGAAAATAAATAGCCTTTTTTATTAGATAAAATTGTATCCATATTAAATGTGGACTTCCATATTTTTCTTAGAAATCCCATGTGGCAAGAAACAGCTCTTTTTGTCTCCATAAACATCACGGAAATTTTGAGCATTTGCTGTCATGGAATCATTATCCTTTTTGCTGGGTTATTATAAAAACCTAAATCCTCTTCAGGTTCCAACTTCATGTGTTCCATTGATTTAAACTTTTCTTGTCGGATAGTTATCAGAAATGGGTGGAGAAGATGAATTGAAAGGATTGTTCCGGTCCCCAGGCTTTACTGATCATCATCAGAACAAGGATAGCCAAGCAGATCATCAATGGAGGAATATGGAAGATAATGATGATGGTGATGAAACTTCAGCTTGTGAATCATCATCATCATCATCATCCAGGGAAGATTCTTCAACATCAGACATGGCACACGATGCATCTTCATCAACTTCCACCGATTCTAATGGACCTTTATATGAATTATCACAACTCATGGCCCAACTCCCAATCAAGTAAGTGCATGGTTTAATATTATTATCAACATGAACGTTGTTGCTTTTCATCTTTCTTGATTAACCCAAGATGGACCAAGAGGTGCCGGAGGGAGTAGATGCACTCACGAAAATTTTTAAATCTCTTATAGTTCATGTGTTTCTTTTGTATTTTCTATGAATTATCTAAATTTACTCTCTCTAAATTTCTAATATAATTCACTCACAGTTAGCACCCTGATATAAAGTTTTGTGTCCGTCCTTAAAAGATTCAAGTGATTGGTTGCAGGAGAGGCCTTTCAAAGTATTTCCGGGGAAAGTCTCAGTCGTTTACGTGTGTGTCGGGCGTCAGCAACATACAACAATTTGCAAAGAAAGAACGCCATTACAAGAGGAAAATGAAAGCATATACTCTTCCAAGACTCGCCATTTCCAAGAAAGTTTCTGGGAATTCTATGTCAGCAGGCTTATGTTTTGCAAGTTGCAGGCCTCCTGTTTTTCCTGTACAAACTAAAAACTTCTCCTCTCTATAGGGTTTTTCAGATCAAATTGACTTATTAGAATTTATGCACATGATTGGTGATGTTTCCGAACTTGTTTTTAATTGTGGATGAGAAGTTTTGTAATTTTGATCATACATGAAATGAAACGAACAAGTTGGTAATTTACTATATCATTGATTATCTTGTTAATATAACTTAGCTCAGTTGTTTAGAAATGCAGATCCTCAGATTTGATTTATATGGACTTATTTGGCGAATAAAACTATATGATTATCATCGTTGTTAGTAAGGCCGTCCCTGAGCCAGGACAATAAAAACGACGGCCCAAAGTTCCGTCTTATTTAGGGCCCACACCTAAATATATTAGCAAGAGACTATGGGTGATTTTAGAAAATTTTAAAGGCCCACTATAATAATTATATGTGTATATATATACATAATTGAAACGTGCTGAGTAAATGTTTCAATTTTCAAGGTTGGAATTGGAATGAAATTGATTGTATGGGGCCCACATATTATTATCAGTTTTTTTGGATAATTCATTATTAATTGTTTAAAATCGTTTGATTTTTTTTACAAGTTGGATGCATAGGTGATGGGGCCCACAACTTAACTAATTTTACAAGTAATCTAATACCATGTATTCTAGCATTAATTTTTTTACCGTTAGTTTATAATTATTATAGGTTTTAGTAGGTTTTAGGGTAATTATTAAGGTTTTAATAGTATTTTTTATTTTTAATAAAACAAAAGTTTCAAATAAACCTATAAATAATTCTCGTATTGTTTTTGTTCGTCACATCTCAATTTTCTCTCTTTCTTATGTTACTTTCTCACAATTTATTCTAGATTTTTATATATAATTTTGATTTGATATTTCAAGGGGGCAAAAATTCATATATTCAAGGAGATTGTGGTTTATGAGTTTTACTACTGATGTACTATAATTAAATTTGAGGCATAAATTTAAGTCTTCAACGACAGAGACTCACGTGGTATCATTCTTAATAAATTCAAGTCTTCAACGACAGAGACTCAGGTGCTATCATTCTTACTTTTTGCTTCATAATTTTTACAGCATAATGTTGAATCGAAAGCATGCTTCTGGTAGTGAAAAAAGAAAAAAAAAGAAAACGAACACAAGAATTAATAGAATCACAAAAGGGTGTTTTAGATATTTTTTTCCCAAAACAGGTAGAAGAGCCTTTAGATGATGATGAGTTGAACGTAGATAAAGATAATATTGAACATTTTAATGAAAAATTTGAATAATGATGATATTACTGATTTAAATAATGAGCATGATAATGTACTTGATGGGTCAAATGTTGACGTTGACATTGATCAACATATAATTCCTCCTTTTGATATCTATGATCCTAGAATTTGAGGTGTTCTTGATACTAAAACTAGAGATATTTTGATTGAAAAAGGATCCATTAGAGATTTGAATCTCACATTTTCTAAGGATAATCTTTCTAGACATTTTTCATATTCATATTTTTCTAAAAAATTGAACAATGGATAAACTCTTGATAGAAAATGGTTAGTTTACTCTAGACATGTTAATAAACATTGTTTTTGTTGTAAATTATTTAGTTCTCAAAATAACAAAAACATTTTAGCAAATGATGGAATGGATGATTGGAAGCATTTGAGTGATAAACTCAAACAACATGAGAATAATGTTGACCATATGACTAATATGAATACTTGGAATGAAACAAGAATACGATTAGAAAATAATAAAGGTATTGATAAAGATTTGCAAGAAGGAATTTCAAAAGAAAAGGAACGTTGGAGACAAGTTTTAATAAGAATAATATCCGTTGTAAAATGTCTTGCAAAAAATAATTTAGCTTTTCGTGGATCTAGTGGAAAACTTTATGAGGATGATAAAGGTAATTTTTTAGGTTTAATTGAAATGATAGCCGAATTTGATTTAATAATGCAAAATCATGTTAGACGTATTCAAAACCAAGAAATTCACTATCACTACCTTGGTCCTAAAATCCAAAATGAATTGATTTCTCTTTTGGCACATAGTATTAGAACTTCTATGATAAAGATCATTAAAGAGTCAAAATATTTTTCTGTTATCCTTGATTGTACCTTAGCTGTGAGCCATCAAGAACAAATGAGTTTGATAGTATGATGTGTTAATGTGTCAAGTAATTAAATAAAAATAGATGAGTTTTTTTTTTGAGTTCTTAAATGTAAATGATACATCTGGATTGGGGCTTTTTAATGAATGATTAGATGCATGTAAGTCACTTGATTTAGATGTTAATATATTAGAGGCTAATGTTATGACAATGGTTCTAATATGAAAGGAAGACACCAATGAGTTCAAAAGAGGTTACTTGAAATAAATTCAATGGCTTTATATATGCCATGTGCTTATCATAGTCTTAATCTTACTCAATCGGATATGACACATTCTTGTGTGAAAGCTATTTCTTTTTTTGGAATTGTGCAACACATATACACATTATTTTCAAGTTATACCAAAAATGGAAAATTTTAGTTGATAATGTTAAGGATTTTACATTTAAATCTTTGTGTAATACTCGATGGGAGAGTCGAATAAAAAGCATTAAAGCTATTAGATTTCAAGCACCTCAAATAAAATTAGCTTTATTGGCTTTGTACAATTTTAGTAGTGAAGATGCCAAAAAAAAAAAGTGAAGCGGGGAGTTTAGCTAATTCTCTTGCAAGTTTTGAGTTTTTACTTAGCTTGGTGATTTGGTATGAGATTTTATTTATTATTAACAAGGTGAGTAAGAAATTATAATCTAAATCTATGTGCATTGGAACTACAGTTAGTAAGGTGGAAAGTGTAATGCTATTCTTTGAGAAATATAAAAATGAAGGGTTTGAGTCTTGTATGGATATTGCGAAAACCCTTGCATTTGATATGAATATAGAACTGACATTTTCAACAAAACGTCATGTGTTTAGAAGAAGACAATTTGACGAGAATGATGATGGTGAAGAAGTACAATCACCTGAAGAATCTTTTAGAGTTTATTATTTTCTTGTGATTGTTGATTTAGCTATAACTTATTTGAAAAATAGATTTGAACAATTAAAGTTATTTGACAATATTTTTGGATTTTTATTTGATTCCAAAATGTTAAAATCTTTAGGTGATATTGAATTACAAAAATCTTGCATAAACTTTAAAAATATTTTTTCTCACAATGATTTGTCTGATGTTGATGCAAATGATCTTTTTTTTCAGAATTGAAAGTCTTGCAAATGATTTTGCCAAATGAGTTAATGCTGGCACTTGAAATTCTCAAGTTTGTCAAAGTTACGGATTGTTATCCAAATGTTTCAATTGCTTATCGAATCCTCTTAACTATGCCGGTAACCGTTGCATCTGGCTGAAAGAAGATTTTCAAAATTAAAATTGTTGAAAACTTACTTGACGTCGTCAATGTCGCAAGAAATGTTGAATGGTCCAGTCATTTTATGTGTTGAGAAAAATATGTTAGAACATATTGATGTAGACATTATTATTAGTGATTTTGCATCTAAAAATTGTTTTGTATGAGTAGTTGGATGTTTAATAAAAATTATTGATGTTTTTCATTTGAAATTTGATGTATTTATTAGATGCTTTATTGGTTGTAATAAAAAGTATAATTTACAAGAAAATTAATTTATTTTTTACATGCTCTTAAAATTATTATTATTTTAATAATTATTATTAGGGCCCAAAATTTTGATTCGCCCATAGGCCACCAAAATTTCAAAAACCACCCTCGTTGTTAGTCGCATGTTGATTAGAGGGGGCGTAAGTTGATTTATCTTTTTGTTTTTTTTTCTTCTAAATCATGTGTTTTCATCGATTTTGTTAAACTGGCAGATTGGTGCTTTCTTGAATCTTATTTTTTACGTCTAATTAACTTGTGATTAACTATAACGATAATTGAGTCACCACATACCGAGGTAACTTGTACCTAGTAAAATGAATTATGAAAAATAAATAGTGAAATACTTAATTTTAGAAGAAAAAAATTAAGAAATTTTTTTTATTCAATTCAAAACTTTATGTATACATGTACTAAAAGTCCTCATCTAAATGAGCATTCGTCTTCGATGAGACCCTTCGAGGACAGTTTCAACTATAACCAACATACAATTGAGGGAAAACATTGAGGCATCTTTGGCATCGTTTAAAAAAGAGTTTATTGCTCAAAAAAGTGATTTTTTACCCATAAGTAAGGATGGGCATGAGTCGGTTTTTGGCCCACCCGAATCTGACCTGAAAATAATTATCTTAAACCCGAATCCGACCATTTCCTTTAAAAACCCGACCCGGAATTTATATACCTAAACACGAACTGACTTATTAGAAAAAGAATAAATTTTAAGGACCTAATTGTAAAAAATATAAATTTAGGGACCTAATTGTAAAAAATAATTTTAGAGACCAATTGTGAATAAAAATTTTAATTTTAAGGACCAAATTATAAAAAAAATATATAAAGAATGATATTATTACAACCATTCCTAAAAAAATATAAGGGAAAATTATACTATTAATCTCGGGCCAGGTCAGGTCAAATTTTTTTCAACCTAAACCCGACCCAACACAGCGTCACCCTTAAGAAAAATCTAACCTGAACATGAATTTTTAATTAAAAAATATGATCCGATCGGACCGGGTAAAATGCCCATCTCTACCCAATCCATAAACAATGTCAAACACTTCTAGAAGCTTTATTAGATTGAAATATCACTTCAAAAACTAATTTTTCACCCAACCTCAAAAGCTAAGATTTTTAGCTTTTGGGGTGAAAAATCACTTTTGGGTGTGAAGTTACTTTTTTATTCTTAATTAATTACACTAATATTAATACAAATATATTAAATATAATATTAAATATAATAATAATTATTATATTATATTGAAATTTTAATATTAAATACAATAATTATTAAATATATTAAATATAATAATTATAAAATAATATTAAAAACTCAACATTTTAAATAAAAATAAATAATAAATAACTTTAATATTATAAAATAATATTAAATGTAATAATTATTAGTATATTAAATTAATATTTAGTTATATTTTAATAATATAAAAATACATAGTTTAGAGGCTAAATTTTTATATTTAATTCAAATATTTATATGAATTATTTAAAATATTTAGAATTTATATTTTATATATAAAAAATTACTAATGAATTGTCATGGTTTCTATATTTTTATTATTTAGGTTAGTTTATTTCATATATAAAATTGTTAATAAATTTTATAATAACGAATTTAAACATCATTAATTTATGTTTATTTATTTTTACTTTACAATATCATGTCTAAAATAAACATTTCATCTTTACAAATGTACTTTTTGACAGCAATACCAAACATTAAAGTCTTACAATTAAATTTTCAAAATCACTTTTAAAATCACTTTCTGACATCACTTTTAAAATTATTTTTCAAAAGCAATGTCAAACTTGAATATATTGACAAAGAGTTACTATTTGGTATATTGTCATTGAAATTTTTTCATAAACTTGTCTATTTAAATATTAAAAATAAAATTTAAATCATAACTCTAATTTCTAAATTTTAAGCTCTAATATCTAATTCCTTAAACCATAAACCTTAAATTAAACCCCTAAATTATAAAGTTTTCTTCCATTGTTCATAAAATATTTTTCCAAAAAATAAAAATAAAAACTTGAAATCCCCTAAATTTTAAAATCTGTTGTGGCTAAAGTTTCACTTTGAGGCTGAAATCCCCAGCCCACACCATTATTGGTGACTTGAGTAGGATCCATTCCCCGCACTCTTACCTGGCGCAACCGAAGCATGAATTTACAATAGCAACTGTAAGAAAGTTTTTGTTAGTGCATGAATTCTTTTTAATATACGAGTGCGATTATATAGTAGTATACGTTCATACTTTCTCTTAACCCTTTGATAAGATAAGCACACTTTGCACACACAAATGCTCGAATTCAGGTCTCCTGGATGAACATCATCCTCTGTTTATTATGATTTTTGTTAGTGCATGAATTTATATGTGAGGACTGAGGTGTTTGATAAAGCATTGAAAAAAAAAATCATCACTTAATTAAAAAATGTGCTTGATAGTCATATTAACATTTTTAATACAATTTTTAATAAAAAAAGTGATACTAAGTTGTTTACCAATTGAACGAAATGGTTCAGAATCTAGTTTATTGATCTCAAACTATTTGTTTTTAGCACCTCAATTTATTAATATTCTTTTTCTTGAACGCATATGAAGTTTTTTTTTTTTTGAACAAAGTAGCTTGTGCTTTTGCTCGAATTACTTTCTCGACAACATAATTTGGAAAGACTTTCTAATAGTCTTTCGAGATTTGTTTTAATCGATATTATTTCTTACGAGAACCAACGAGGTTGGAGGGTGTTAGAGAATTTAAATTTATGAAATTTAGAGTGAATTTAAATTTTGAATCCATGATCTATAATAAATTATGTTTTCTTAATTTAAAAAAAAAAAACTAAACTTCAACAAAACCAAAGAAATTTGACATTTTGACAAAATGCCAAAGAGAGTTATATAAAAATATTTTTTTTTAAAAAAAATAGATTGTGAAAAAGTGATAATCACATGCTTAAGGGCCAATCATAGGATTTAAAACCGAATTTATCTTATCCAGGTAGATACGTAAGATTTTTTATTAGGGGAGCAAGCTGTTAGAGAATTATATTAAAATTTTAAGGGTGTAAATTTCGATAATGGATAAATATACAAAGAAAATACTTAAATTGTGTGAAAATTTAAAATTTTCAAATGATACGACAGTCTTAGTACCCTCGATCCATCCTTGATCCCATCTCTTAGAACTCAAAACAATTCCTAAACCTATAGGATTGTATACTTGAATTTTCAAACCCAAAAGACCCATTAATCATATCTAGATGTTATTTATATTTTTTTATATGATTACATTATATTGATGGCAAACCCAAAACCCAAAGTGTCTCAAATTACGACGCAATTTGGTTTATAAACATTCTTTATTTATTGAAAACAGATGAAGGTGACGAAAGCATAGCCGTTTAAACCAAACATATTGGAGCTACATGCTGCTCTACTCGTACTACGAGCTCCTAATCTATTTCTTAATCTACTTCAATGTTTGAATCATTAGAGACATACTTGCTAATTAAGCTTTCAACTCTTGCTAATCAATCACTGACCACCAACATTTTTTTCTTCTTTTTCAAACATAAAAGTAGACATGATTAACTAACAGGTTAGTCCAAGTGGTAAGCAGCTTAGTTCCGCTTAAACAGGTCTCGAGTTCGAGACGTTGTGTATGCAGAAAATTCTCACTGGGAGACTCACCCACCAAAGTCAGGTGTGCGACGTGGATTGGTCCGAATTAGTCAGGTAAAAAACCTTAAAAACCGAAAGGGCAATAAAAAAAAGTAGACATGATTAGAACAATATTCATTATGTTTTGTGTTCTTTTATATGAATAGCTTATTATAGGGGTAAATTACGTAAATTATCACCGAATTTTATTTTTAAACCTATTATGGTCATTGAAGTTTTAAAAATATTTAATTTACTCACTAAATTTTAGACAATGAACGTTTTTGCCATTCATTCATTAATTTTTTGATGTGGTGGATAATCTTTCATTATCCCAATTTTAAGAACAATTATTTAATACGTTATGCCATATAACAATTATTTAAAACGTTATCCCATATAAGTTCATAAATAAATTAAATATTTATCACATATTTTAACAAAAACATATTTAAAATAACTAGTAAACAGAAGAACATAATAATATTTTAATTTTGTATTGATGATGTATAGAATAGTGTGTAGTCTATTAAGAGTTATGACTACTTGCAATTTTGAAAAATAAAATAAAATTGTGTCAAAATAATTAAATACTTCATTAGAATGTGTGAGGCTATTAATTATGTTGCCGTTGTGGTAAGATGAGAATCATGGCACACTACATATGAATTTTGTTAATGTTTATCCTTAAATCTTTTGTTAAAGTTAATTGATTTATTATTTATTAATCTATTTGTATTAAAAATTGGAAATCATCTTATATAATAATAAAGGTTTAAATAGAGAACACTACTATGTCGTGTTCCACTATGGTGTCTGTCGGGCAGGTGTGTCACTTGTTAGTTCGACATTTCATTTTGTCATGGAAAATAGATAAATTCAGCTACGAATAAATGCACTCATTTAATACAAATTTAAGACCATCTTTGTTAATTATGACCATGAGACATTTACGAGCCTTGAACGAAAATTTAAAAATAAGTTTTTTTTAGAACAAAAATATGTTTTATTATTTTGAATAAATAATTTAATATTTTATTAATAATCATAGAAACATGATTGAAATGTATCAAACACATTATTTTTATTATTTTTATTAATAAAACACAATAAATACAACTAAAAAATAGAGAACAATTACTAACTTACTAAACTATCACTTAAAAAAATTATAAAGTTATGAATGTAAAAAGTGGGGCCTAAACGATCGCCCTTGCTGGACGTCACTGTTCTAAACCAATATTCAAAACAGATCCCAAGTGCAGTTTCTTTTTACTTTCATTTCAAAAATTATATTTTTAAGAAAAAAAACAATTCAATAAAATGATTTTATAAACAAATACAAATCATTAATATTTGATTCAATCAGTTCGATTTATTTTTTAATCCATACATAAACTAGGGATGGGCATTTTACCCGACCTGGTCGGGTTTTGATCCGACCCGGCCTGATCAGGTCGGATTTTCTAATGAAAAAATCGGGTTCGGGTCTGGTCGTGTCGGGTATTATTAAGAGTGAACTCGGGTCGGGTCGAGTTTGGGTTTAGGGTGGAAAATATTCAACCCGACCTGACCCGGGACTAATTGTGTAATTTTTCTTAAATTTTTTAGAGATGTTTATAATAATACCCCTCTTTTATATTTTTTAATAATTAGGTCCTTCAAATTAATTTTTTATTTACAATTTAGTCCTTCAAATTATGTTTTTTTTACAATTAAGTCCCCATAAAATTATTTTTTTTACAATTAGGTCCCTAAAAATATTTTTCTATAGGTCGGTCGGATTTTTTAAAAGAATATATTTAGGTCAGGTCAGGTGCAGGTTTAGAGTATTTATTTTCATGTCGGTTTCGGATGAGCAAAAAACCCAACCCGACCTATGCTCATCTCTAACAGAAACTGTAGCTAAATAAATTTTAAAATTATAAACAACAACAATAAAAATTGGTCGAGTGAATTTAAACTTTAATATTTACTTTAAAATATAAATATTTCAATACTTAATAAAAAAAATTATAAACAACAACAAAATCTAAGCAATGCCCAAATTGAAATACAAAAATCGTTATCACCTATGTATTGGTTATTATTATTATTAATGCATATATGTGCAGTAGGGTGTTCATTACCGGGTACTCGGGTTTTTGGGTACCCAAAGTACCGGATACTAGATTCTACAGCCTGTGTCTCAATCCGGTTTAACCGAGTATCCACTATTCGGATATTCGTATTTTTACTTTTTTCAAATTATTTTATTTTATTAATAAAAAACTCATAACTAATAAAATTTTGAATTATATAATCCCATCGTAGAGTTTAAGATCAAAAGTATCAAACTCAAACAACTTTATAATATAAATTCTATAATTCTTAGAAATTACATGCATAATTAGGTTGTTTGATTTGAGAATATAGTGAATATAAGAGTATTTTGTTTAAATAATAATTAAATTTAAAATAAAAAAATAAAAAATAGAGAATTGGGTTATCGGGTCACGTGGTACCCGATAATAAGTATTATTGTGGTCCGGGCCTGTCCCGGAAAAATGTATATTTTAGCGGGCCGGATACCCGACTCGGGTAAAAAAATTCCGAGTAAATACTCAATTATTTATATTTTGGTAATCATGTCAAGTAAGTCAGATCGAGTATGTTTGAACACCCAATGTGCAGTGCGGTACTTTCAACCATAAATGAGAATTAAATTATAAATTTATCTTTCCTGCTAACATATACAACAGAGCTTTAAATTTGGCATTATTGTTTCAATATTCCCTTTTGGGGGAAAATCTAATAACCACCCCCTTTGAACTACATTTGGAAAAATACCCCTCATTCTGCACACATAAGCAGGGTTCGCGTTTTGCACAACGCGAATTGCGAATTCGCGTTCTACGAAATGCGAATTTTAGCTTATGTGGCGCTGTCTTTCGTATAATCATTTATTTTAATTGGTTAACATAAATCGCGTTTACCGAAACGCGAGTTCTGCGATAAATTCACACGAAATGGCATGAAGATATCGTGACAGATAATCAAGGAACTCGCGTTTAATGGAACGCAAATTCATCGTGTAATTGCTGAATATGCATGGATTGATAGGCATGTTGTAGGTGAATTTGCATTGTGTTGGGTGATAATTTTTCTTGTTATTGAACATCGACGTCTTACTATGTGTTCATCTCTGTAAAGCGGTGTAAAAATAATCCAGTATAAGGTATTGGAACGTTGGTAAAAAGTGCGTTAAAAACGCTATATAGCCTTGTTTTTGTGCATTGAGTAACATCAAAACAAGTCTCGGTAGGCATGCTTCAGGTGAATTTGCACTGTGTTGGAGGATAATTTTTCTTGTTATTGAACATTGACGTCGAACTATGGATTCATTTTTGTAAAACGGTGTAAAAATAATCCAATATAAGGTATCCGAACGTTGCTAGAAATTGCGTTAAAACGCTATATAGCCTTGTTTTTGTGCATTGAGTAACATCAAAACAAGTGTCGGTAGACATGTTTAATTTGATTTTGGGCAAGGACGTGGGACAATTTCTCTAGTTATAGAACTTTTACGTCGTAGTACGACAACATAATTTAACAAAAGTCCATAAATCAGGGAGTCTATTTTATATGAGCAGGTTTAAATATCGCGTTGAAAATGCCATGTTGTCATTTTTTTATCATAAGAACATGGAAACAAATGGTAGACAGGCATGTGTAATTCGATTTTTTTTTTATATTTTATCGGATCCTTTCACCATTGTTTAAAGTTAGAAGACAATAAAATGCTATGGAACCCTTTCCTTTTATAATTTAAAAAGTACAGTTAGAAGAACAACAAGTTGATTAGAGGCTCTGTCCTAAGAGGATATTTTCTCCTGTCGTGTCCAGGGTTCCTACATTTTGTACACAGCCTAGGTTACCATGTTCGTTCTTTTGGAACCATATCCTCGGTACAATGAATCCTAGTTGAGCAAGGGAGACCTTTTTTCTTGCGTCGCAAGGAAGGATTTGGCCGTATCTTAGGTTCATCGTCGACTAATGCATGATCGTGTTCATTTTCGATAAGAGGAAACTCGTTGCGGTATACCTTGAAAACGTTTTCAAGTCGGTATACCGGATCAACGAGTGTTATTGCGTCGAAATGAACAGATGCACATGCAGCAAATGCGTGCGCACACGAGTACTTAAAAGTCTGAAAACGTCCGCAGTCACATGTTATTCGTCGTAGGTTAACAACGTAATTGTTCTACATGATGCCTTCAAGCAAGCACGAATATTCAGTAACCTGAAAGCTGTGTTCGTGACGGGAGAAACATATAACACCCATCGCGTTTGTGTGCGACATGGATATCTGAAATATTTGCTGGAGATTTGGACGGAACTTGTGGCCACCTTCCATCCAATTCATTTCTTGTTTTCCCAAGGTTGCAAAAAGGGTAGCCAGTCGATAATATGTTGCATTGACAACGGATGTGATATATAAATGAAGTGTTCCTTTCAGAGACGAATTGATCGCCTCAGCCAAGTTCGTTGTCATGTGACCATATCGATGCCCCTATCATAACATCGTAGCCATTTCTCCATCAGGATATCAACGATATAATTATATCCATCTATATTTCTTAATCGCAACTCCTCTAACAGCTCTTCAAACTCATCAGCTCGGTGTGCGTTTCCTATTAAAAATAAGATTGAATAATTAATAAGAAATGATACTAAATGGCATGACAATGGATATAATTTTGATAGTGAAAGGCTTACCCATACGAAGAACCATTATACGCTCATCGTTATTCTTGTATCACTGGTAGTAGTTGGAAACAATGTGTCACAAACAGAACCTATAATGAATAAATGGAGGTTCCCAGGACGGGCCCAATTGCGCGATGGATCCCCAAATCCCTGTGCCTCTGTCTGAAATAATACATATCTCATCTGGTTTTTCTCGTAGAACACGGCTCAGAACATGTCTGCGCAGATTGGTGAGAAAAAAACGTCCACGATGGGATATCTTCCTTTTCAACAATAGCGAATTGTAATCACTCATTTTTTTACCTGTAAATACATATTAGTGTTGCATGTATGTTTATTATATTATATGTTTATTGTTTGCATGAGTGTTACTAATATATATAAAGTGTGTGCATGTATATTATAATCTATGTATGTATACTTATTAGATGAATGTGTGTCGCGTATATATTTAGAGTATGAGCGTATATGATTAATATATATAGAAGTCATGATAATTATGGGCAGGATTATAAGTACGTATGCCGATATGTTATACTTGTATAAGTATAGGTTTGTATCATGTATATGTATTGCTGTTATAATTATATTATTATTATTAATATTATTGGGCTGGTAAAATAAAAAAATTAAATATATTAAACCCAAATAAAAATGAAGTCCAAGTCCAATTACAAATCCAATTACAAGGCCTGGTTGGCCCAAATCTGAATCTTATCTAATTACAATGTGCAGGTAACTGTGGGCCGTTGGATCAAGATCTGATCCAACGGCCACGATGCAACCAGGAGGTCAAAAATATTTGCCAGGCGCGTGTTCCACACGTATGGACCGTTCGAGTACCACGCGTGCGTTTGGTCCACGCGCGGTCGCTTTAACATCCCACGCGCGCGTAAGATCAACGCGTTCTGACTCCTCGACTGCGGAGCTCCACGTGGCGAAATCTGAAGCCGTCTCATCAAATCGAGGCTTCATCCAGGCCGATCGTTCTTTAAGCCATCTCGACCGTTAGATCAGATCTGATCTAACTGCCGAGAACGCGTCTGGCCGCTGGCAGAATGTCCATACCGCCACCGCGCCGATATTCAGTCCCCGTGTTCAGAATATGCCCAAGACAACAAGCAAAAATGTCAGTTCAGATCTGAAAAAAGGAAGATGCAACTTGCAACAAAAACAGAGGCAATAATATATATGAAACGGGAACTGTTGTAACGAGGAAGGGGGAGGAAAAAAAAAGATTGAGAGTAAGAACAAAAAAAGGAGAACGGAGATCTTGTAGAAACAAAAAAAATTTGTAACCAATCAAGTGATAATCAAAAGACAGTCCAGTGGTAAATTTTTGTCTCTTTTTCTTACTTGTTTTCCTTACATACATACACGAAAGAAAAAAACAGAAACAAGAACGGAGAGTAGTCTTACCGGCGTTGCTTGTGGGTCTTCCCTTCCTCAGTGATAAGCCTTTCGGCTCCTACAAGTCAGATCTGGTGAACTGAAGGAAGGGGAAGACCCCCCTGGTAGTTATATTTTAGGTTTTAAAACTTTTTTTTTGGTTCGTATTTCCTAGATCTAGGGTAAATAAGGGGGTATCCTCGGAATCCAACCACGGATTCATGTTGAGGATGAAATAGTGGTTATTTTGGTGTCTTTTGAAGGCTCGCCGGCGCCTGTTAGCTGCGGCTGGCGGCGGAGAATACGGTGGCCGGCCGCCGGATTCTGGGTTTTAGAAGAACAAGAGAGAGAAAACGAAGAACGTGGTTCTTACCAAAATCAGAAAAATGAACGAATGGCCAAAAATTTGGTTTCGGCCTAAAAAGAGGGTTTATATAGGTGTTTTTATTTTGCTAAATGGGTAAATTACACACTTAATCCCACCGCGTTTTCAATATTTTCATTTTTGTCTTGCCGCATGGTATAATCACAATCCCAGTCCCCCTGATATTTCAAAAGGTTACAATCTAGTCCCTAAATTACACCGAATCAGTTTCTGAATGGTAAAATTACATCCTTAACCATCCCGCGTTTTTGAATTTTTCACTTTGGGTCTGCTCCTTGGTCTAATTACAATTATGGTCCTTTTAGGTTTTGTTTGTTTCGCAATCTCGTTCCTAAATTACATATTATTGCTCTTTAATTTCTGCCACTGACTTTTGTTTTTCTTTCATTTCAGTCATGTATTCTTTGTAAATACTAATGTTCGTATTATAATCGTATATGTTGATGTATTCTATTATTTTATTTTATTTTATGTCCCTCGTATATGACTCGTATTTTATGTTTACATATATATGTGTATTAAGATTATAATGGTCATGCGTCTTTTATCCGGTTATTCATATTAAACATGTTATGTTTTAGTTGATTCGTACATGGCGTATTTTGTATTGTATATGTGTGTGTTTCCTTATTTTTTAGGGTTACATGTTAGTGTATTTACCCTTTTTGTACGATATGTGGACCCGTATATGTTGAAATATGTTTTATTACCAGTATACATGTCTTTTTTTGAAATATTTGTTCGTCTATATGTACTTATTCCTGCCTTGTTATTTTGACATATTATAGTTGTTTTTATCTATTATTTAGAATAATATGTATAAATACCTGTTTTAGTCTAGAATATCATTTATGTTAAATTAGTATTCTGGTATGTCAATATTTATTATATTTAAATATTCTGCCAGGTTTTACGTTTTTGCCACTAAGATTGCATATCGAGATATAACTTGTTAATGCGGAGTCCTTTTATCCGAGCGTAGTGATAGTGGTTGGGCGTTTATTCTCGGGTAACGGGACCCTTAAAATATATTCGCAATTATGACCGAATTTTAAAATAATCGTCACTTTAATCCGGAAAATCCAATATTAATAAAGCGGTAATTATTAAAGTACCAATTTTGTGCGGTGTGGGGGTGCTAATCCTTCCCCATCCGTAATCGACTCCCGAACCCTGTCTTTTTGAATCTCTGGTTGTATGGTGTCCGGCCTACCTAAGTGGCCGGTGGCGACTCCAATCTTTAAATAAAAATGCGGTTTTTTTTAAAACCCCACGGAATAAATATTTTATATCCAAAGAATCACGAACACCTTTCAAACACCTTTCAAAAACCCAGCACGCCCTTTTTTTAGCGATAAAAAGAAGACATCGCTACAGATGGCGACTCCGCTGGGGATAATTTTTTGTTTTTCAAAAACAAATGAGAGTCAAGCTTTTAAAATAATTACCGCTTTACTAATATTGGAAATTCCGGATTAAAATGACTATTAAATTAACATTCGATTATAATTGCGCGTTTATTTTAATGCATTTAAAATATGGCACATAAACCCGTCTTTTTAAGTGGGGGGGAAAACGCTAATGCTTTCGTGGAGATATCGTTCTCCCGTATGGGCCTAGCAAGTACCTTCGGGGCTCGAGTACCTTATGCTTTCGTAAGGATATCGTTCCTTCGTACGGGCATAAGCGAATGGGTCCCCCTGAATTGAACTCGGTTGAAAGGAGCCTATAATGGGTGATGACCGGGGGCCTTGATACTCTTAGTAGAGGACAACAAGGACAATTCGGGTATCTCCTAGAACCAACACTGCATATAGAGAACACATAGAAACCCACCTTGTTAGAGCCATGCGGATAACCTAGATGTCTTAGATGGAATGTAAATAGGATTATCTTGTTTGTTTATCGCATTTAATTTGCCCTTTTATTATGTACTTATCATTTTTGTCTGGTACTGACTTGTGTTCTTTTGTTTTGTTTTTGCATACAATTGCATTCGCATTAGACAGGGCATTGATTCCCGAGTGATTTATCCCATAATAGAAGATTGTTCATGATGGACCAAAGGTTCTTTGACCTGAAGGAAGGGGATCCAATTCCAAAGTTCCATCCCAAGACTAGGACAGTAACAGCCGAAGAAGAACCATTCAAGGACACCAGAACAGATTCGGTAAGCAGCGTCAATCCTGGTGACAAACAAGACGAAATACAAGAACTAAAGAAGCAGATGTCCGAGATGATGGACCGGATGAATGCCATGATGAAAAGCAAGCAGCATGTCGAACTCAGAAAAGATTCGGTCGGAGAGCAGAATGTGGAACAAAATGGTCATAATGTCAAAATAGATAATACCATTAAATATGACAAATCGAATCCCTTTGTGATCAATCTCAAGAAGCAGACAAATAGCACGTCTGGGGAAGATACCCAGGGAACAGAGGCAAAACCAGGGGAAGTTCGAGAATCTAATGACATCAGAAGACATTATCCTATACCCATGAGATACGCCGAGTTACTTCCGTTGCTTGTCGAAAGGAACCTTATCATACCAATGAAGTCTGTACCAAGAAAACCTCATTATCCAAAAGATTACAACAGTCGTGTCCGGTGCAGCTACCACATAGGCGATTCGAGTCATCACACTGAAAATTGTAGGGCCCTAAAGGACAAAGTTCAAGATCTTATCAGAATGGGAATTTTGGGTTTCGAAGATGGACAACCCCGATTCTTCAGCCAGCCAGCCGTTGCCCGAGGGGCAAAGTCGAAAAAGGAACAATACCCAGCCCAAGGTTCAGGTAACACAGAAGTAGGTCACTCAAGCGGGATAAAGTTAGGAGTCAATAATAAAAGCGTCTCAGAAGATGAACTTGCACACAAGCGCGACCAGCTCGAGTATGAGAGGCACAATCTGAGCATGAAATCAAAGAATGTACAAGACGAGTACCAGAAGCTGCACCTTGAATTCAAGAGTTTTGGTCTGGGTGACACCGCGGAAGAGTGGGTCAATGGTATGATTCAGCTGAGGAACGGTTCAGAACGCTGGAAACAGAAATGCAAGAATAGTAAGAATAAAATCAGATCATTATCAAAGAAGCTGGAAGAAGTTGAAGGCCAACGTGACTTTCTCCAAAATGAGTTGGAAAGCAGTCTGGCCATGGAAGATATCCTGAAATCAAGTCTGCACCAGGAAAAGAATGAATCACAAGCCTTTCAAATGGAAAACACAGTACTCAAAGAACAGATAGTGAGGCTCGAGACTGCTTTACGTACTAGTGAGATCCGTGCTGGGGCAATGACCGTTAAGCTACAAAAGGCCGAGCAAACAATACAGGAGAAAGACCGGGACATGAAGATGGTTACGACTCAAGCCCGACAAGCAGCTCGACAGATAGCAGATTTAGCCGATGCAACAGCACCAATAAGCCAGAATAGGGATCCAGCATTGGACCGCGAAGGAAAGCTGACAGGACTGTTGAATGAGGTCAAGACATTAGGTGCCAAGGCTCACCGATATCTGTAAAACCCTAATACCGGATGTAATGAAACCTTTTAGTCTGAATGAAAGATGTTCTATAAGGACAAATCACTTGCGGAATCAATGCTTTATTGCATTCATGCATTGCATTTGCATCACATTTTTGCATTGTTTTATCATCACATGGCACTTCATCATTTAATACATGGGGTTCGATGGCAGAATTAATCGCAAAATGGAACGAATTGAAGAGTCGAGGCTCGACCAATTAGAAGAAAAAATCGAGAAAGAGCTTAAGAAGAAAGAGAAGATAAATGTTTTTAATACGAGGGAACTCTGCCTAGTCCCTGATTTGGTCATTCCTCCAGATTTCAAGGTTCCCGTATTTGTGCAGTATGACGGAACCAGCTGCCCGAAGATTCACTTAACCATGTTTTGTAGAAAAATGGAAGGATACATGAAGAACGAAGAATTGTTGATCCACCATTTCCATGATAGCCTGACGGGACCAGCAGCAGTGTGGTATAACCGTTTGAACAGAAACCAAGTTAGGTCATGGGGTGACCTCGCTAATGCCTTCTTGGATCAATACAAATATGCTTTAGATTTAGCACCCTGTCGACAGTTTCTTCAGAATGAGAAAATGAGGCCAAATGAAAGCTTCAGGGAATATGCATTAAGGTGGCGATGTCTGGAGACCCAAGTCCAGCCCCCTATAGCGGAAGAAGAGTTGACTCCCCCTATTTCATGCAACGCTTCCCTCTCCCTTCTTCAATGTGATGTTGGAGAAATCGAGAAGCGGATTCGAAGATTTCATGACGATTGGAGAAAGAATAGAATACGCAGTCAAAGAAGGAAAATTGGGCCTAAAGTCTAAGGACCGAATCGAAGATAAGATAGATAAGGATGGAGAAGTAAATGAGTGTCATCTCCGGGGTTCGTGTGGCCGTAAAAGAAGGAGACAAACTGACAAAGTGGGGTCATCAAGGAAAATCCCTCGGACGAGCACAAATTTGGAAGTGTTTGGAACATCTATCTCAGACATTTGGCCTCATCTGGTAGAGGGTCACTATCTTTTTCCTAGGCCTATGAAGAGTGCACCTGATATGTATGCCCATAGTTTTGACCCGAGTAGCACATGCGAATTCCATATGGGGGCACCGGGGCATCCCACCAGAAAATGTAGACCTTTACTGGATGAAATCAAGAAGCTGGTCAATGATGGAACCCTGACACAAGAGCTGATCAAGCAGTGGAAGACCAAGGATGAGAAGCAAATCTACATAGTGCTGAAGAAGCCATAGATGCCTCTACATTAAAATACCTTCCTGAAGTAATACAAGGAATCAACTCTATGTGGCCCCCATGTGGCAAAGATCTTTTGTGATGGGGCATGTTTGTTGATTTTTATTTTTAATAAAGGACACATTTCGCTTAACATATAATGTTTTTGAAAGCACATAGATATTTTCTCGTCGTTGTATGACACTGGATCTCAATTGCAAGATGTGACATTAGATAGATGTCGTGACAACGATGATGTGTGATCTTCCCCACCGGACTCTGGTCAGCAAAGCGAGATTATTACTCTTTTGATGATATTCAAGGACGAAAAAGCTCTAAATGTCAACCATGTAGAGTTGCCTGAAATTGAAACTCTAGGCATAATCTTCTAGGTAGTAAAGAAGAAACAAAACAAAAAGGAAGAGAAAAAGAGAAGAAAGAAAAAAGAAATGAAAATGAGAAAATAATAATATAAGAAAAAAAAAGGTACTCCTATGTTCGAAACCTGGTAATAGGCTTGTTCGGATAAGAGTATGGAAATTTTGGGGCACTCCACTGAAGCGATAGGGTGAAGATATATCATCCAATTCAAGAAACCTTAGCTTCATGAGTGATGGTAATATTTTCAAATCGTGACTATGCCAAGTAACTTGGGGCAGTGTTGTTTGCTCCATCGTTGTCCTCAAGACAAAGGACTGTGACGAATTGATTTCCTCAAATAATGGTAAAAACAAAAAAAAAGAGAAAAAGAAAAGAGGCGATATCATGAAAAAAATTAAGACTCGCACCACCCAGAACTCTATTCCTAGAGTAATATTTCTGCGCTCAAGTGGTTATTCAAGCCTACCTTTTTGAGGGCGGAGTAGATAATGAGAATTGAGAAAGAGTAGCACTCTGCAGCAACGCGGTAATCATGAGGATGAACCGAGTCACCAGGGAAGATTTCACATCTTTGGAATTACCAAGTGGTTGAATCTAATCCACTCTTGCACATGATATCCAGAGCTCCTATGATGTGTTTTCAAAATCTTGTATGTTAATCTAAATGATACCCTTCAGTGGAACACCAATCAGCAAATTGACAAGTTAAAGCAACAAAAATTTCCATGTATTACTTCAGGGGTAAGATCCAGAACACAAGGAGGCGGATACTATTGAAGCCCCTAACCAGAAATGACCTCACAATGCATAGAATGAAGATGATAACAGAGGTATAGTTGTCAGACAGCTCAAGAACAAGAAGCGAATTCCAGCCATGATGCCTTGTTTGGTTCAAGAAAATGAAGGACGAAACAGGACAAGAATGAGCTTACAAAGTGAGGGAACGGTAAAAAAAGTAAACATTGAGTCTTCAAAGAATTAAAGCACAGAGATCGAGGAATGGTGTCCGTCAAGAGGCAACAAAAAGATTGAGGTTAAGAAGCATTTCGCTCACCCCGATGACGAAATTAACAAATACTCAGAATATTGGGTTAAAAGAACTAGAAGATAGCCGAGCACGATCGAATGGGGCAATACAGAACATAAAGAATAGTAAGAATCTCTGCACACGCATGATATAATGTTTGGCAGTAAAGCAGGCAGAAATCCGAAGAAGAAAGGCAGGTGATCGTGCAAACGAACAAGAGCAGATGCCCATTGAGCAAAATTTGACAGAAATGAAGATCAAAATTGAGCATACCGCAAAAGGAAAGGAAATAGAGAAATCAGAAGAATGACTTTTCAGAACATAAGATTAATAAAGAAAAAAAAGAGGAGAAAGAAATCATAACATTACATGCATCATATAGATAGGGGCATGTCAATTTTGCTTGTTCCTAAACAGGTATTTGAAGAATTATCGAAGAATTTACCAAAGTCCAAAAAACAACAGCCATGTCGGCGTCAGATCCAGATATTAAATCCTTCGGGTCATCGGTAAGTCTTTCGGGCACGATGTTAAATCCTTCGGGTCATCAGTAAGTCTTTCGAGCGTTGTGTTAAATCCTTCGGGTCATCAGTAAGACCTTCGGGCATGATGTGGCAGCATATCCGTGTGAGTCCCCATAAAACAACAGCCATGTGTCGGCGTCGATCCAGATATTAAATCCGCCGGGTCATCGGTAAGTCCCGGGCACGATGTTAAATCCTTCGGGTCATCGAAGAAGTCTTTCGAGCGTGGTGTTAAATCCTTCGGTCATCGTAAGTCCCGGGCATGATGTGGCAGCATATCGCGCGTCGTCCCCATAAAAAACAACAGCCATGTCGGCGTCCGATCCAGATATTAAATCCTTCGGGTCATCGGTAAGTCCCGGGCAAGATGTTAAATCGCCGGGTCATCGGTGAAGTCTTTCGGCGTGGTGTTAAATCCTTGGTCCTCGTAAGTCCGCCGGGCATGATGTGGCAAAGATATCCGCGTGAGTCCCCATAAAACAACAAATGACCATGTCGGCGTCGATCCAGATATTAAATCCTTCGGGTCATCGGTAAGTCCGCCGGGCACGGTGTTAAATCCTTCGGGTCATCGAGAAGTCTTTCGAGCATGATGTTAAATCCTTCGGTCATCGATAAGTCCCGGGCATGATGTGGCAGCATATCCGCGTGAGTCCCCATAAAACAACAAACCATGTCGGCGCCGATCCGATATTAAATCCGCCGGGTCATCGGTAAGTCCTTCGGGCACGATGTTAAATCCTTCGGGTCATCGTAAGTCTTTCGAGCATGATGTTAAATCCTTCGGTCATCGGTAAGTCCCGGGCATGATGTGGCAAAGCATATCCGCGTGAGTCCCCATAAAACAATAGCCATGTCGGCGTGCCGATCCAGATATTAAATCCTTCGGGTCATCGGTAAGTCCTTCCGGGCACGATGTTAAATCCTTCGGGTCATCAAGAAGTCTTTCGAGCGTGGTGTTAAATCCGGGTCATCGTGAAGCCGCCGGGCATGATGTGGCAGCATATCCGCGTGAGTCCCCATAAAACAACAGCCATGTCGGCGTCAGATCCAGATATTAAATCCTTCGGGTCATCGGTAAGTCCTTCGGGCACGGTGTTAAATCCTTCGGGTCATCAGTAAGTCTTTCGAGCATGATGTTAAATCCTTCGGGTCATCAATAAGTCCTTCGGGCATGATGTGGCAGCATATCCGCGTGAGTCCCCATAAAACAACAGCCATGTCGGCGTCAGATCCAGATATTAAATCCTTCGGGTTATCGGTAAGTCCTTCGGGCACGATGTTAAATCCTTCGGGTCATCAGTAAGTCTTTCGAGCGTGGTATTAAATCCTTTGGGTCATCAGTAAGTCCTTCGGGCATGATCGGTGATCTTAGTAACGTAGGTCCAAAAATGGCCTTGACCTCGTAAAAAAACCTGCATTTTCAAGCCCCAGTGGAAGGTTCCATAGAGAGAGAACCCTAAATCTAAAATCTCAAAAAGAACTCCCAGTCAGAAAAATCCACCAGCGGCACAAAAGGTTTTATATAGGAGAAACCAGCGTTGAAGACAAAGAGTTCTATGTAGGAAGGACTCCAAGCTTTACAGTCTCAAAATGAAGGGTTCTATATAGGAAGAGCCTGTAGCTCCAAGATCTGAAGGTGACGAAGCTCTATATAGGAAGAACTTACGAGCCTGAAGATTCAGCCAAGGAAGATCGGAGATGTCCAAAAGAACTCGTTTTTCCAAAGCTACAAAAGTGGGGAAGTCCGATAAAAATGAGTGCTTATGAATCTTTGCTTTGTTTCCCATTCCATGAGAACAAGCAAAGAAGGGCAACTGTAATCACTCATTTTTTACCTTTAAATACATATTAGTGTTGCATGTATGTTTATTATATTATATGTTTATTGTTTGCATGAGTGTTACTAATATATATAAAGTGTGTGCATGTATATTATAATCTATGTATGTATACTTATTAGATGAATGTGTGTCGCGTATATATTTAGAGTATGAGCGTATATGATTAATATATATAGAAGTCATGATAATTATGGGCAAGATTATAAGTACGTATGCCGATATGTTATACTTGTATAAG
>JAGYYJ010002749.1:0-100930 GCA_019671005.1 Hibiscus mutabilis
TCCCATTAGAACTTTGCGATTAAGCATGGTTGGGCAAAAGTAGTACTAGGATGGGTGACCTCTTGGGAAGTCATCGTGTTGCACCTTTCTTTTGATTGAGACCGTATATATTTTTTTCACCAAACCGTAGATATAGGGAGCGTTTCCCTCATGGTTTTATTATTTCTCCAAATCTCAAGAAATTAGAGATGAAAAAAGAAAGGCAACGCGTGAGCCCTTAGGTAAGTTAATCGCGAGAACATGACGAGTGCGATCATACCAGCACCAATGTACTGGATCCCATCAGAACTTCGCAGTCAAGCGTGCTTGGGTGTAGTACTAGGATGTGTGACCTCTTGGGAAGTCCTTGTGTTGCACCCTTCTTTTTGAGAATCCTGTATATTTTTTCACCAAACCGTAGATATATGGACGCGTTTCCCGCATAGTTTTATTATTTCTTCAAATCTCAAGAATTTAAAGATAAAAAGAAAGGCAACACGTAGCCCTTAGATAAGTTAATCGCGCAAAACATGAGATCTTCCATCATACCAACATTAATGCACCGGATCCCATCAGAACTCCGCAGTCAAGCGTGCTTGGGGGAGTGTAGTGCTAGGATGGGTGACTTCTTAGGAAGTCCTCGTGTTGCACCCCTTTTTTTAGGCTCATGTGTTTTTTTCACCAAACCGTAGATATAGGGACGCGTTTCCCGCATGGTTTTATTATTTCTTCAAATCTCAAGAATTTAAAGATAAAAAGAAAGGCAACACGTAGCCCTTAGATAAGTTAATCGCGCAAAACATGAGATCTTCCATCATACCAACATTAATGCACCGGATCCCATCAGAACTCCGCAGTCAAGCGTGCTTGGGGGAGTGTAGTGCTAGGATGGGTGACTCTTAGGAAGTCCTCGTGTTGCACCCCTTTTTTAGACTCATGTGTTTTTCACACCAAACCGTAGATATAGGGACGCGTTTCCCGCATGGTTTTATTATTTCTTCAAATCTCAAGAATTTAGAGATAAAAGAAAGGCACCGCGTAGCCCTTAGGTAAGTTAATCGCGCAGAACATGATAGGTGCGATCATACCAGCACTAATGCACGGATCCCATCGAACTCCGAGTCAAGCGTGCTTGGCGAGAGTAGTACTAGGATGGGTGAGCTCTTGGGAAGTCATCGTGTTGCACCCTCTTTTTGAGACTCCTGTTTTTTTCACCAAATCGTAGATATAGGGGCGCGTTTCCGCATGGTTTTATTATTTCTTCAAATCTCAAGAATTTAGAGATAAAAGAAAGGCAACGCGCGTAGCCCTTAGATAAGTTAATCGCAAAAGAACATGACGGGTGCGATCATACTAGCACTAATGCACCGGATCCCATTAGAACTCTACAACTAAACGTGCTTGGGCGAGAGTAGTACTAGGATGGGTGACCTCTTGGGAAGTCCTCGTGTTGCACCCCTCTTTTTGAGACTCATGTTTTTTTTTCACCAAACCGTAGATATAGGGACGCGTTTCCCGCATGGTTTTATTATTTCTTCAAATCTCAAGAATTTAGAGATAAAAAGAAAGGAAACGCGTAGCCCTTAGGTAAGTTAATCGCGCAAAACATGACGGGTGCGATCATACCAGCACTAATGCACCGGATCCCATCAGAACTCGAAGTTAATCGTGTTTGGGCGATAGTAGTACTAGGATGGGTGGCCTTCTTGGGAAGTCCTCGTGTTGCACCCTTTTTTGAGAGTCTCATGTATTTTTTTCACCAAACTGTAGATATAGGGACGCGTTTCCCGCATGGTTTTATTATTTCTCCAAATCTCAAGAATTTAAAGATAAAAAGAAAAGAAACGCGTGACCCTTAGGTAAGTTAATCGCACAAAACATGACTGGTGCGATCATACCAGCACTAATGCTCCGGAACCCATCAGAACTTCGCAGTCAAGCGTGCATGGGAGAGAGTAGTACTAGGATGGGTGACCACTTGGGAATTCCTCGTGTTGCACCCTCTTTTTGAGACTCTGTATGTTTTTTTCCCAAACCATAGATATAGGGGACGCGTTTCCCGCATGGTTTTATTATTTCTCCAAATCTCAAGAATTTAGAGATAAAAAGAAATGCAACGTGTAGCCCTACGGAAAGTTAATCGCGCAGAACATGACGGGTGCGATCATACCTGCACTAATGCACCGGATCCCATCAGAACTCCGTAGTCAAGCGTGCTTTGGTAAGAGTAGTACTAGGATGGGTGAATTCTTAGAAAGTTCTCGTGTTGCACCCATTTTCTTAGACTCATGTGTTTTTTTCACCAAACCGTAGATATAGGGACGTATTTTCCACATGGTTTTATTATTTCTCCAAATCTCAAGATTTAGAGATAAAAGAAAGGAAACACGTAGCCCTTAGGCAAGTTAATCGCGCAGAACATGACGGGTGCTATCATACCAGCACTAATGCACTGGATCCCATCAGAACTCCGCGGTCAAGCGCGCTTGGGCGAGAGTAGTACTAGGATGGGTGACCTCTTGGGAAGTCCTTGTGTTGCCACCTTTTTTTGAGACTCATGTGTTTTTTTCCTTAAACCGTAGATATAGGGACGCGTTTCCCGCATGGTTTTATTATTTCTCCAAATCTCAAGAATTTAGAGATAAAAAAAAGGCAACGCGTAGCCCTTAAGTAAGTTAATCACGCGAGAACATGACCGAGTGTCAGGACCAGCACTAATGCACCGGATCCCATCAAAACTCCATGATTAAACGTGTTTTGGTAGAGTAGTACTAGGATGGGTGTCCCCTTTTGAAGTCTTTGTGTTGCACCTCTCTTTTTGAGACTCATGTGTTTTTTTCACCAAACTGTAGATATAGTGACGCGTTTCCCGCATGGTTTATTATCTCTCCAAATCTCAAGAATTTAGAGATAAAAAGAAAGGCAGCGCGTAGCACTTAGGAAAGTTAATCACGCAGAACATGTCAGGTGCGATCATACCAGCACTAATTCACCGGATCCCATTAGAACTCCGCAGTCAAGCGTGTTTGGGTGAGAGTAGTACTATGATGGGTGACCTCTTGGGAAGTCCTTGTGTTGCAACCCTCTTTTTGAGACTCCTCTGTTTTTTTTCACCTAAAACAGTAGATATAGGACGCGTTTCCGCATGGTTTTAATATTTCTTCAAATATCAAGAATTTAGAGATAAAAAGAAAGGCAATGCGTAGCCCTTAGGTAAGTAAATCGCGCAAAACATGACGAGTGCGATCATACCAGCACTAATTCACTGGATCCCTTCAGAATTTCGCAGTCAAGCGTACTTGGGCGAAAGTAGTCTAGGATGGGTGACCTCTTGGGAAGTCCTCGTGTTGCACCCTCTTTTTGAGACTCTTGTGTTTTTTCACCAAACAGTAGATATAAGGACGCGTTTCCCGCATGGTTTTATTATTTCTCCAAATCTCAAGAATAGGGACGCATTTTTTTACCAAACCGTAGATATAGGAGGACGCGTTTCCCGCATGGTTTTATTATTTCTCCAAATCTCAAGAATTTAGAGATAAAAGAAAGGCAACGCGTAGCATGGTTTTAGGTAAGTTAATTTAGAGATAAAACATGATGGTGCGATCATACCAGCTCTAATGCAGCACTAATTGGACCCCATCAGAGCTCCGTGATCAAGCGTGCTCGGTCGAGAGTAGTACTAGGATGGGTGACCTCTTGGGAAGTCCTTGTGTTGCACTCCTTTTTTGAGACTCATGTGTTTTTTCACCAAACCGTAGATATAGGGACGCGTTTTCGCATGGTTTTATTATTTCTCCAAATCTCAAGAATTTAGAGATAAAAAGAATGGCAACGTAACCCTTAAGGAAGTTAATCGCGTGAGAACATGAGCGGTGCGATCATACAAGCACTAATGCACCGGATCCCATCAGAACTCCGCAGTAAACCGTGCTTGGGCGAGAGTAATACTAGGATGGGTGACCTCTTGGGAAGTCCTCGTGTTGCACCTCTCTTTTGAGACTCGGTGACCTCTTTGGGAAGTCCTTGTGTTTTGCACACCTTTTTTGAGACTCTTGTTTTTTTCACTAAACCGTAGATATAGGGACGCGTTTCCTGCATGGTTTTATTATTTCTTCAAATCTCAAGAATTTAGAGATAAAAAGAAAGGCAACGCGTAGCTCATTGGTAAGTTAATCGCGCAGAACATAACGAGTGCGTTCATACCATCACTAATGCGGATCCCATCAAAGAACACAGCGATTATGCATGCTTGCGGCAAGAGTAGTACTAGGATTGGTGACCTCTTGGGAAATCCTCGGGTTGCACTCCTCTTTTTGAGACTCCTGTGTTTTTTCACCAAACCGTAGATATAGGGACGCGTTTCCCGCATGGTTTTATTATTTATCCAAATCTCAAGAATTTAGAGATAAAAAGAACGGCAATGCGTAGCCCTTAGGTAAGTTAATCGAGCAGAATATGACGAGTGCGATCATACCACCACTAATGCACGGATCCCATCAGAACTCCGAGTCAAGTCAAGCGTGCTGGCGAGAGTAGTACTAGGATTGGTGACCTCTCGGGAAATCCTCGGGCTGCACTCCTCTTTTTTAGACTCATGTGTTTTTTCACCAAACTGTATATATAGGGACGCGTTTCCCGCATGAATTTATTATTTCTTCAAATCTAAAGAATTTAGAGATAAAAAGAAAGGCAATGCGTAGCCCTTAGATAAGTTAATCGCGAAGAACATGACGGGTGCGATCATACCAGCACTAATGCACCGAATCCCATCAAAACGCCGCAGTCAAGCGTGCTTGGGCGAGAGTAGTACTATGATGGGTTACCTTTTGGGAAGTCTTCGTGTTGCACCCCTCTTTTTGAGACTCCTGTGTTTTTTTGTATCAAACCGTAGATATAGGGACGCATTTCCTGCATGGTTTTCTTATTTCTTCAAATATCAAGAATTTAGAGATAAAAAGAAAGGCAACGTGTAGTCCTTAGGTAAGTTAATCGCGCAAAACATGACGTGTGCGATCATACCAGCACTAATGCACCGGATCCCATCAGAACTTTGTTGTCAAGCGTGCTTGGGTGAGAGTAGTACTAGGATGGGTGACCTCTTGGGAAGTCCTCGTGTTGCACCCCTCTTTTTGAGACTCATGTGTTTTTTTCACCAAGTCGTAGATATAGGGATGCGTTTTTCGAATGGTTTTATTATTTCTCCAAATCTCAAGAATTTAGAGATAAAAGAAAGGCAACGCGTAGCCCTTTTGAAAGTTAATCGCCTGAGAACATGATGGGTGTGATCATACCCGCACACTAATTCATCGGATCCCATCGAACTCCGTGATCAAGCGTGCTTGGCGAGAGTAGTACTAGGATAGGTGAATTCTTGGGAAGTCCTCGTGTTGCACCCATTTTCTAAACTCATGTGTTTTTTTTTCACCAAACCGTAGATATAGGGACGCATTTCCGCATGGTTTTATTATTTCTCCAAATCTCAAGAATTTAGAGATAAAAGAAAGGCAACGCGTAGCCCTTAGGTAAGTTAATCGCAAGAACATGACGGGTGCGATCATACCAGCACTAATGCACGGATCCCATCGAACTCATGATCAAGCGTGCTTGGGCGAAAGTAGTACTAGGATGGGTGACCTCTGGGAAGTCCTCGTGTTGGACCCTCTTTTTGAGACTCGTGTTTTTTTCACCAAATCGTAGATATAGGGACGCATTTCCCACATGGTTTTATTATTTCTCCAAATCTCAAGAATTTAGTGATAAAAGAAAGGCAACACGTAGCCCTTAGGTAAGTTAATCGTGCAGAACATTACGGGTGCGATCATCCCAACACTAATGGACCGGATCCCATTAGAGCTCCACAGTCAAGTGTGCTTGGGCGAGAGTAGTACTATGATGGTTGACCTCTTGGGAAGTCCTTGTGTTGCACCCCTCTTTTTGAGACTCCTGTGTTTTTTTCACCAAACCGTAGATATAGGGACGCATTTTCCGCATGGTTTTATTATTTCTCCAAATCTCAAGAATTTAGAGATAAAAAGAAAGGCAACGCGTAGCCCTTAGGTAAGTTAATCGCGCAGAACATGACGGGTGCGATCATACCAGCACTAATGCATCGGATCCCATTAGAACTCCGCAGTCAAGCGTGCTTGGGCGAGAGTAGTACTAGGATGGGTGACCTCTTGGGAAGTCCTCTGTTGCACCCCCTTTTTTGAGACTCGTGTGTTATTTTTCACCAAACCTTAGATATAGGGACGCGTTTCCCGCATGGTTTTATTATTTCTCCAAATCTCAAGAATTTAGAGATAAAAAGAAAGACAAGGCGTAACCCTTAGGTAAGTTAATCGCATTGAGAACATGATGGGTGCGATCATATCAAGCACTAATGCACCGTATCCCATCAGAACTCTAGAGTAAAGCGTGCTTGGCGAGAGTAGTACTAGGATTGGTGACCTCTTCGGAAGTCCTCGTGTTTCACTCCTCTTTTTGAAACTCTTGTGTTTTTTTCACCAAACCGTAGATATAGGGACGCGTTTCCTGCATGGTTTTATTATTTCTCCATATCTCAAGAATTTAGAGATGAAAAGAAAGGCAACGCGTAGCCCTTAGGAAAGTTAATCGCGCAGAACATGACGGGTGCAATCATACCTTAGCACTAATGCACCAGATCCCATAAGAACTCCGCAGTCAAGCGTGCTTGGGCAAGAGTAGTACTAGGATGGGTTACTTCTTAGGAAGTCCTCGTGTTGCAACCCTTTTCTTAGACACATGTGTTTTTTTTTCACCAAACCGTAGATATAGGGACGCGTTTCCCGCATGGTTTTATTATTTCTCCAAATATCAAGAATTTAGAGATAAAAAGAAAGGCAACACGTAGCCTTTAGGAAAGTTAATCGCATAACATGAACATGACGGGTGCGATCATACCAACACTAATGCACCGGATTCCATCAGAACTCTATAGTTAAAGCGTGCTTGGCGATAGTAGTACTAGGATGGGTGACCTCTTGGGAAGTCTTCGTGTTGCACTCTCTTTTTGAGACTCATGTATTTTTTCACCAAACCGTAGATATAGGGACGCGTTTCCCGCATGGTTTTATTATTTCTCCAAATCTCAAGAATTTAGAGAGAAAAAAGATAAGCAACGCGTAGCCCTTAGGTAAGTTAATCACGCAGAACATGACGGGTGCGATTATACCAACACTAATTCACCGGATCCCATCAGAACTCCGCAGGCAAGCGTGCTTGGGCGAGAGTAGTACTAGGATGGGTGACCTCTTGGGAAGTCCTCGTGTTGCACCCCTCTTTTTGAGACTCATATGTGTTTTTTTTTCACCAAATCGTAGATATAGGGACGCGTTTCCCGCATGGTTTTATTATTTCTTCAAATCTCAAGAATTTAGAGATAAAAAGAAAGGCAACGCGTAGCCCTTAGGTAAGTTAATCGCGCAAAACATGACGGGTGCGATCATACCAGCACTAATGCATCGGATCCCATCAGAACTCTGCAGTTAAGCGTGCTTGGGCGAGAGTAGTACTAGGATGGGTGACCTCTTGGGAAGTCCTCGTGTTGCACCCCTCTTTTTGAGACTCATGTGTTTTTTTCACCAAACCGTAGATATAGGGACGTGTTTCTCGCATGGTTTTATTATTTCTCCAAATCTCAAGAATTTAGAGATAAAAAGAAAGGCAACGCGTAGCCCTTAGGTAAGTTAATCGCGTAGAACATGACGGGTGCGATCATACCAGCACTAATGCACCGGATCCCATTAGAACTCCGCAGTTAAGCATGCTTGGGCGAGAGTAGTACTAGGATGGGTGACCTCTTTGGGAAGTCCTTGTGTTTTGCACACCTTTTTTTGAGACTCTTCTGTTTTTTTCACCAAACCGTAGATATAGGGATGCGTTTCCCGCATGGTTTTATTATTTCTCCAAATCTCAAGAATTTAGAGTTAAAAGAAAGGCATCGCAGCCCTTAGGTAAGTTAATACCAGACTATGATGAGTGATCGGATCCACATCGGATCCCATCGAACTCCGCAGTCAAGCGTGGTTGGGCGAGAGTAGTACTACTAGGATGGGTGGCCTCTTGGGAAGTCCTCGTGTTACACCCCTCTTTTTGAGTCTCATGTGTTTTTTTTCACCAAACCGTAGATATAGTTTCCCGCATAGTTTTATTATTTCTCCAAATCTCAAGAATTTAGAGATAAAAAGAAAGGAAACGCGTAGCCCTTAGGAAAGTTAATCCTTGTGAGAACATGACGGGTATGATCATACCAGCACCAATGCACTGGATCCCATCAGAACCCCGCAGCAATTAAGTTTGCTTGGGTGAGAGTAGTACTAGGATGGGTGACCTCTTGGGAAGTCCTTGTGTTGCACCCCTATTTTTGAGACTTCATGTTTTTTTTTCACCAAACCGTTGATATAGGGACGCGCGTTTCCCGCATTGTTTTATTATTTCTTGAAATCTCAAGAATTTAGAAATAAAAAAAAGGCAAACGTAGAGCCCTTTAGGTGTTAATCGCAGTGAGAACATGACGAGTGCGATCATACCTGCACTAATGCACCGGATCCCATCAGAACTCCGTAGTCAAGCGTGCTTGGGCGAGAGTAGTACTAGGATGGGTGACTTCTTAGGAAGTCCTCGTGTTGCACCCCTTTTCTTAGACTCATGTGTTTTTTTCACCAAACCGTAGATATAGGGACGCGTTTCCCGCATGGTTTTATTATTTCTCCAAATCTCAAGAATTTAGAGATAAAAGAAAGGCAACGCGTAGCCCTTAGGTAAGTTAATCGCGCAGAACATGACGGGTGCGATCATACCAGCACTAATGCACCGTATCCCATCGAACTCTGCTGATTAAGCGTGCTTGGGCGAGAGTAGTACTAGGATGGGTGACTTCTTGGGAGGTCCTCGTGTTGCACCCTTTTTTTAGACTCATTTGTTTTTTTTTTTCACCAAACCGTAGATATAGGGACGCGTTTTCCGCATGGTTTTATTATTTCTCCAAATCTCAAGAATTTAGAGATAAAAAAAAAGGCAACGAGTAGCCCTTAGGTAAGTTAATCGCGCAGAACATGACGGGTGCGATCATACCAGCACTAATGCATCGGATCCCATCAAGATCTCTACAGTTAAACGTGCTTGGGTGAGAGTAGTACTAGGATGGGTGACCTCTTGGGAAGTTTTCATGTTGCACCCTTTTTTTGAGACTGTTTTTTTTCACCAAACCGTAGATATAGGGACGTGTTTTCGCATGGTTTTATTATTTCTCCAAATCTCAAGAATTTAGAGATAAAAGGAAAGGCAACGCGTAGCCCTTAGCTAAGTTAATCGCGTAGAACATGACGTGTGCGATCATACCAGCACTAATTCACCGAATCCCATCAGAACTCCGCAGTTAAACGTGTTTGGGCGAGAGTAGTACTAGGATTGGTGACCTCTTGGGAAGTCCTTGTGTTGCACCCTTCTTTTTGAGACTCATGTGTTTTTTTCTCACCAAACCGTAGATATAGGGACGCATTTCCCGCATGGTTTATTATTTCTCCAAATCTCAAGATTTTAGAGATAAAAAAAGGCAACGTAGCCCTTAAGTAAGTTAATCGCGTAGAACATGACGGGTGCAATCATACCATCACTAATGCACCGAATCCCATCAGAACTCTGCAGTCAAGCGTGCTTAGGCGAGAGTAGTACTGGGATGGGTGACCTCTTTGGGAAGTCCTTGTGTTGCACACCTTTTTTTGAGACTTGTGTTTTTTTCACCAAACCGTAGATATAGGGACGCGTTTTCCGCATGGTTTTATTATTTCTCCAAATCTCAAGAATTTAGAGATAAAAAGAAAGGCATCGCAGAGCCCTTAGGTAAGTTAATCGCATGCGAGAACATGACGGGTGCGATCGATCATACCAGCACTAATGTATCGGATCCCATCAGAACTTCGCAGTCAAGAGTGCTTGGGCGAGAGTATTACTAGGACGGGTGGCATCTTGGGAAGTCCTCGTGTTGCACCCCTCTTTTTGAGGCTCATGTGTTTTTTTTCCACCAAATCGTAGATATAGTGACGCATTTCCCACATGGTTTTATTATTTCTCCAAATCTCAAGAATTTAGAGATAAAAAGAAAGGCAACTCGTAGCCCTTAGGAAAGTTAATCGCGCAGAACATGACGGGTGCGATCATACCAGCACCAATGCACCAAATCCTATCAAAACTCCGCGGTCAAGCGTGCTTGGGCGAGAGTAGTACTAGGATGGGTGACCTTTAGGATGGTTGACCCCTCTTTTTAAGACGTTTTTTTCACCAAACCGTAGATATAGGGACGCGTTTCTGTATTTTTTATTATTTCTTCAAATCTCAAGAATTTAGAGATAAAAGAAAGGAACCGCGTAGCCCTTAGGTAAGTTAATCGCGCAGAACATGACGTGTGCTATCATACCAGCACTAATGCATCGGATCCCATTAGAACTCCGCAGTTAAGCGTGCTTGGGCGAGAGTAGTACTAGGATGGGAGGCCTCTTGGGAAGTCCTCGTGTTGCGCCCCTCTTTTTGAGACTCATGTGTTTTTTTTTTCACCAAACCGTAGATATAGGGAAGCGTTTCCCGCATGGTTTTATTATTTATTCAAATCTCAAGAATTTAGAGATAAAAGAAAGGTAACACGTAGTCCTTAGGTAAGTTAATCGTGCAAAACATGATGGGTGCGATCATACCAGCACTAATGCACCGGATCCAATCAGAACTCCGGAGTTAAGCGTGTTTGGGCGATAGTAGATCTAGGATGGGTGACCTCTTGGGAAGTCTTAGTGTTGCACCCTTCTTTTTTAGACTCATGTGTTTTTTTCACCAAACCGTAGATATAGGGACGCGTTTCCCGCATGGTTTTATTATTTCTCCAAATCTCAAGAATTTAGAGATAAAAAGAAAGGCAACGCGTAGCCCTTAGGTAAGTTAATCGCGCAAAACATGACGATGCGATCATACCAGCACTAATGCACCGGATCCCATCGAACTCCATGATTAAGCGTGCTTGGCGAGAGTAGTACTAGGATTGGTGAGCTCTTGGGAAGTCCTCGTGTTGCATCATTCTTTTTGGGACTCATGTTTTTTTTTCACAAACCAAACCGTAGATATAGGGACGCGTTTCCGCATGGTTTTATTATTTCTCCAAATCTCAAGAATTTAGAGATAAAAAAGAAAGGCAACGCGTAGCCCTTAGGAAAGTTAATCGCAGAACATGACGAGTGCGATCATACCAGCACTAATGCACCGGATCCCATCGAACTCCAAAAAATAAGCGTGCTTGGCGAGAGTAGTACTTGGATGGGTGACTTCTTAGGAAGTCCTCGTGCTGCACCCATTTTCTTAGACTCACGTGTTTTTTTCACCAAACCGTAGATACAGGGACGCGTTTCCCGCATGGTTTTATTATTTCTCCAAATCTCAAGAATTTATAGATAAAAGAAAGGCAATGCGCAACCCCTGGGTAAGTTAATCGCGCAAAACATGACGGGTGCGATCATACCAGCACTAATGCACAGTATCCCATCAGAACTCCGTAGTCAAGCGTGATTGGGTGAGAGTAGTACTAGGATGGGTGGCCTCTTGGGAAGTCCTTGTGTTGCACTCCTCTTTTTGAGACTCATGTGTTTTTTTCCCACCAAACCGTAGATATAGGGACGTGTTTCCCGCATGATTTTATTATTTCTCCAAATCTCAAGAATTTAGAGATAAAAAAGAAAGGCAACGCGTAGCCCTTAGGTAAGTTAATCGCGCAGAACATGACGGTGCGATCATACCAGCACTAATGCACCGGATCCCATCAGAACTCCGTAGTCAAGCGTGCTTGGGCGAGAGTAGTACTAGGATGGGTGACCTCTTGGGAAGTCCTCGTGTTGCACCCTTTTTTTAGACTCATGTGTTTTTTTCACCAAACCGTAGATATAGGGACGCGTTTCCTGCATGGTTTTATTATTTCTCCAAATCTCAAGAATTTAGAGATAAAAGAAAGGCAACGCGTAGCCTTTAGGTAAGTTAATCGCCCAGAACATGACGGGTGCGATCATACCAGCACTAATGCACCGTATCCCATCGGAACTTCGCAGTTAAGCGTGCTTGGTCGAGAGTAGTACTAGAATGGGTGACCTTTTGGGAAGTTCTTGTGTTGGACACATTTTTTTGAGACTCCTGTGTTTTTTCACCAAACCGTGATATAGGGACGCGTTTCCCGCATGGTTTTATTATTTCTCCAAATCTCAAGAATTTAGAGATAAAAAGAAAGGCAACGCGTAGCCCTTAGGTAAGTTAATCGCGCAAAACATGACGGGTGCGATCATACCAGCACTAATGCACCGGATCCCATCAGAACTCCGTAGTCAAGCGTGTTAGGGCAAGAGTAGTACTAGGATGGGTGTCCTCTTGGGAAGTTCTCGTGTTGCACTCTTCTTTTTGAGACTCATGTTTTTTTCACCAAACCGTAGACATAGGGATGCGTTTCCCGCATGATTTTATTATTTCTCCAAATATCAAGAATTTAGAGATAAAAAGAAAGGCAATGCATAGCTTTTAGGTAAGTTAATCGCGCAAAACATGACTGGTTTAATTATACCAGCACTAATGCACCGGATCCCATCAAAACTCCGCAATCAGGCGTGCTTGGGCGAGAGTAGTACTAGGATGGGTGGCCTCTTGGGAAGTCCTCGTGTTGCACCCATCTTTTTGAGACTCCTTGGTTTTTTTCACCAAACCGTAGATATAGGGACGCGTTTCTCGCATGGTTTTATTATTTCTTCAAATCTCAAGAATTTATAGATAAAAAGAAAGGCAACGTGTTGCCCTTAGATAAGATAATCGTGCAAACATTGACGGGTGCCATCATACCCGCACTAATGTACCAGATCCCAGCTGAACTCCGCAGTTAACTGTGCTTGGGCCAGAGTAGTACTAAGATGGGTGACCTCTTGGGAAGTCTTCGAGTTGCACCCCTCTTTTTGAGACTCATGTGTTTTTTTTCCACCAAACCGTAGATATAGGGATGCGTTTCCCGCATGGTTTTATTATTTCTCCAAATCTCAAGAATTTAAAGATAAAAAGAAAGGCAAGGCGTTGCCCTTAGGTAAGTTAATTGCGCAGAAAATGACGGGTGCGATCAAACCAGCAATAATGCACTGGATCCCATCAGAACTCCGCAGTCAAGCCTGCTTGGGTGAGAGTTGTACTAGGATGTATGAACTCTTGGGAAGTCCTCGTGTTGCACCCCTTTTTTGGGACTCTTGTGTTTTTTACCAAACCGTTGATATAGAGACACGTTTCCCGCATGGTTTTATTATTTCTTCAAATCTCAAGAATTTAGAGATAAAAAGAAAAGCAACGCGTAGCCCTTAGGTAAGTTAATCGCGCAGAACATAACGAGTGTGATCATACCAGCACTAATGCACCAGATCCCATCGTAACCCTCTGATTAAGCGAGCTTGGCGAGAGTAGTACTAGGATGGATGACCTCTTGGAAAGTCGCCGTGTTGCACCCCTCTTTTTGAGACTCCTGTGTTTTTTTCACCAACCATAGATATAAGGACGCGTTTCCCGCATGGTTTTATTATTTCTTCAAATCTCAAGAATTTAGAGATAAAAACAAAGGCAACGCGTAGCCTTTAGGTAAGTTAATCGTGCAAAACATGACGTGTGCCATCATACCAGCACTAATGCACCAGATCTCATCAAAACTCCGCAATCAAGTTTGCTTGGGTGAGAGTAGTACTAGGATGGATGACCTCTTGGGAAGTCCTCATGTTGCACCCCTCTTTTTGAGACTCCTGTGTTTTTTTTCACCAAACCGTATATATAGGGACGCGTTTCCCGCATGGTTTTATTATTTCTTCAAATCTCAAGAATTTAGAGATAAAAAGAAAAGCAACGCGTAGCCCTTAGGTAAGTTAATCGCGCAGAACAAAACGAGTGTGATCATACCAGCACTAATGCACCAGATCCCATCAGAACCCTACAGTTAAACGAGCTTGGGCGAGAGTAGTACTAGGATGGATGACCTCTTGGAAAGTCGCCGTGTTGCACCCCTCTTTTTGAGACTCCTGTGTTTTTTTCACCAACCATAGATATAAGGACGCGTTTCCCGCATGGTTTTATTATTTCTTCAAATCTCAAGAATTTAGAGATAAAAACAAAGGCAACGCGTAGCCTTTAGGTAAGTTAATCGTGCAAAACATGACGTGTGCCATCATACCAGCACTAATGCACCAGATCTCATCAAAACTCCGCAATCAAGTTTGCTTGGGTGAGAGTAGTACTAGGATGGATGACCTCTTGGGAAGTCCTCATGTTGCACCCCTCTTTTTGAGACTCCTGTGTTTTTTTTCACCAAACCGTATATATAGGGACGCGTTTCCCGCATGGTTTTATTATTTCTTAAAATCTCAAGAATTTAGAGATAAAAAGAAAGGCAACGCGTAGCCCTTAGGTAAGTTAATCGCGCAGAACATGACGGGTGCGATCATACCAGCACTAACGCACCGGATACAATCAGAACTCCGCAGTCTTGAGCGAGAGTAGTACTAGGATGGGTGAGCTCTTGGGAAGTCCTCGTGTTGCACCCCTCTTTTTGAGACTATTGTGTTTTTTTTTCCACCAAACCGTACATATAGGGACGCGCTTCCCGCATAGTTTTATTATTTCTTCAAATCTCAAGAATTTAGAGATAAAAAGAAAGTCAACGCGTATCCCTTAGGTAAGTTAATCGCGCAGAACATGACGTGTGTTATCATACCAGCACTAATGCACCGGATCCCATCAGAATTCTGCAGTTAAGCGTGCTAGGGCGTGAGTAGTACTAGGATGGGTGACCTTTTGGGAAATCCTCGTGTTGCACCCCTCTTTTTGTGACTCGTGTGTTTTTTCCCCAAACCGTAGATATAGGGACGTATTTCCCGCATGGTTTTATTATTTCTCCAAATCTCAAGAATTTAGAGATAAAAAGAAAGGCAACGCGTAACCCTTAGGTAAGTTAATCGCGCAGAACATGACGGGTGCTATCATACCAGCACTAATGCACCGGATCCCATCAGAACTTTGCAGCTAATCGTGCTTGGGCGAGAGTAGTACTAGGATGGGTGACCTCTTGGAAGTCCTCGTGTTGCACCCCTCTTTTTAAGACTCCTGTGTTTTTTTTCACCAAACCGTAGATATAGGGACGCGTTTCCCGAATGGTTTTATTATTTCTTCAAATCTTAAGAATTTAGAGATAAAAAGAAAGGCAACGCATAGCCCTTAGGTAAATTAATCGCGCAGAACATGACATGTGCGATCATACCGACACTAATGCACCGGATCCCATCAGAATTCCGCAGTTAGGCGTGCTTGGGCAAGAGTAGTACTAGGATGGGTGACCTCTTGGGAAGTCCTCGTGTTGCACCCCTCTTTTTGAGACTCATGTGTTTTTTCCCCAAACCGTAGATATAGGGACGCGTTTCCCGCATGGTTTACTATTTCTCCAAATCTCAAGAAGTTAGAGATAAAAAGAAAGGCAACGCGTAGCCGTTAGGTAAGTTAATCGAGCAGAAAATGACGGGTGCGATCATACCAGCACTATTGCACCGAATCCCATCAGAACTCTGCAGCTAATCGTGCTTGGGTGAGAGTAGTACTAGGATGGGTGACCTCTTGGGAAGTCCTCGTGTTGCACCCCTCTTTTTGAGACTCTTGTGTTTTTCTTCACCAAACCGTAGATATAGGAACGCGTTTCCCACATAATTTTATTATTTCTCCAAATCTCAAGAATTTTGAGATAAAAAGAAAGGCAACGCGTAGCCCTTAGGTAAGTTAATCGTGCAATACATGACGGGTACGATCATACCAGCACTAATGCACCGGATCCTATCAGATTGCAGTCAAGCGTGCTTGGGTGAGAGTAGTACTAGGATGGATGACCTCTTGGGAAGTCTTCGTGTCGCACCCATCTTTTTGAGACTCATGTGTTTTTTTCACCAAACCGTATATATAGGGATGTGTCACCTTGCCACCGTTTTCATTGAAAATAGCCTCGTTTGGGCTTTTAAATTTAACTTTTTTAGTGTTTATCAAAACTTTTACATTTTTAACCTCTTTTTTTATTAACTTACCAAACTTAAAAATTTGATTTTTTGCACTGCAATGTATCATTATTTATATAAATTTGGTACATGGATGGAAATGGCTATTGTTTAATTACGTTTGTTTTAAGGTAAATAATATTAGATCGTATAATAAACACAAAAGTATAACATGGAATGATGGTAAAAGCTTATATTTTTTAATTGTTGGTCCTTGGTTCAAATCCAATTATAAATATAATAATCATGTTTTTCACTTTTGAACATACGCATCATATAAGTTGGTTTATTTCCTTTTTATCCCTACTACATTTAAGCTAAATAATATGTGATTGTATATTAACACAGGGGTAAAGATTCAATTTATCGTAGAAGCCTATGTTTTTATTGTTGGTCATTGGTTCAAATCCAATTAGAAAAATAATTATTATATTTATAACTTTCTAACAAGCACATCATATAAGTCCTCGTGTTGCACCCCTCTTTTTGAGACTCCTATATTTTTTTTCACCAAACTGTAGATATAGGGACGTGTTTCCCGCATTGTTATATTATTTCTTCAAATTTCAAGAATTTAGAGATAAAAAGAAAGGCAACGCACAGCCCTTAGATAAGTTAATCGCGCAGAACATGACGTGTGCGATCATACCAGCACTAATGCTCCGGATCCTATTAAAACTTCGTAGTCAAGCATGCTTGGGCGAGAGTAGTAGTAGGATGGGTGAACTCTTAGGAAGTCCTTGTGTTGCACCCCTCTTTTTGAGATTCCTGTGTTTTTTTCCACCAAACCGTAGATATAGGGACGCGTTTTCTGCATGGTTTTATTATTTCTTCAAATCTCAACAATTTAGAGATAAAAAGAAAGGAAACGTGTAGCCCTTAGGTAAGTTAATCGCGCAGAACATGATGGGTGCAATCATACCAGTACTAATGCACCAGATTCCATCAGAACTCCGCAGTCAAGCGGGCCTGGGCGAGAGTAGTACTAGGATGGGTGACCTCTTAGGAAGTCCTCGTGTTGCACCCCTCTCTTTGAGACTACTGTGTTTTTTTCACCAAACCGTAGATATAGGGATGTGTTTCCTGCATGGTTTTATTATTTCTTCAAATCTCAAGAATTTGGAGATAAAAAGAAAGGCTACACGTAGCCCTTAGGTAAGTTAATCGCGCAGAACATGACGAGTGCGATCATACCAGCACTAATGCACCAGATCCCATCAGGATTCCACAGTTATGCGTGCTTGGGCGAGAGTAGTACTTGGATGGGTGACCTCTTGGGAAGTCCTCGTGTTGCACCCCTCTTTTTGAGACTCATGTGTTTTTTTCACCATACCGTAGATATAGGGACGCGTTTCCCGCATGGTTTTATTATTTCTCCAAATCTCAAAAATTTAGAGATAAAAAGAAAGGCAACGCGTAGCCCTTAGGTAAGTTAATTGCGCAGAACATGACTGGTGCGATCATACCAGCACTAATGCACTGAATCCCATCAGAACTCCGCAGTCAATTGTGCGTGGGCGAGAGCAGTACTAGGATGGGTGACCTCTTGGGAAGTCCTTGTGTTGCACCCTTTTTTTTAGACTCCTATGTTTTTCTTCACCAAACCGTAGATATAGGGACTCGTTTCCCGCATGGTTTTATTATTTCTCCAAATCTCAAGAATTTAGATATAAAAAGAAAGGCAGCGCGTAGCCCTTAGGTAAGTTAATCGCGCAATACATGACGGGTACGATCATACTAGCACTAATGCACGGGATCCCATCAGAACTTTGCAGTCAAGCGTGCTTGGGCGAGTGTATTACTAGGATGGGTGACCTCTTTGGAAGTCTTCGTGTTGCACCCCTCTTTTTGAGACTCGTGTGTTTTTTTTCACCAAACCGTATATATAGGGACGCGTCGCATTGCCACCGTTTTCGTTGAAAATAGCCTCGTTTGGGCTTTTAAATTTAACTTTTTTAGTGTTTATCAAAACTTTTACATTTTTAACCTCTTTTTTTATTAACTTACCAAACTTAAAATTTTGATTTTTTTGCACAGCAATATATCATTATTTATATAAATTTGGTACATGGATGGAAATGGCTATTGTTTAATTACGTTTGTTTTAAGGTAAATAATATTAGATCGTATAATAAACACAAAAGTATAACATGGAATGATGGTAAAAGCTTATATTTTTTAATTGTTGGTCGTTGGTTCAAATCTAGTTAGAAACATAATAATCATGTTTTTAAATTTTGAACATACGCATCATATAAGTTGGTTTATTTCCTTTTTTATTCCTACTGCATTTAATCTAAATAATATGTGATTGTATATTAACACAGGGGTAAAAATTCAATTTATCGTAGAAGCCTATATTTTTATTGTTGGTCATTGGTTCAAATCCAACTAGAAAAATAATAATTATATTTATAACTTTCTAACACGCACATTGTTGCGCGTAATAAGTGCTCCACAATTGTGCAAGTGTACACGTCACAAGTTATAGTATAAATGATATCGTCTCCACAGGGATTGGTGCCACTTCAGAAATCTAATATCTTGCATTGTAAAAAGTAAAAGAACACAAGTAGAAGATTGTAGGAGTTTAACTAATCAACTAAACTAGAAAGCAAATAAGTAAAAAAAGATGTAATCAAATGAGAGAGAATAGGCCAGGTTATCGTGAGTTGAGGTGTGATAGCCGATTAGATCGTCTTGGTAAAAGAGTGCAAGGGCAACTCAGTTGCCGTGGCAACTTGCACAGCGGGGTTGCCTTGGCAACTAATCGATGGTTGCCTGGGTGACTAGCTGGGCAACTACTTGGGCGGTTGGGCAGCAACTTCAAGGTTTGGCGGAGCATTCTTCAATGGTTTCTTCTTATCCCTAAGTCAAAACTCTAGCTATTTGTACATGCCTTGATAATACATCCCTGCGTGAATCAAGGGTGAACAACAACCAATCTTGTGCTCCTCTTAGCCTTTGAAATCCTTAACTTATTCCTAAGTCAGATTAATCTTCACCATCAATAGATTGAATAAAGATCATACTCATTTGTTTCTTGAATCTAACTCTCTCGATATTAGATAAATAGATGAAGTTACGAGATCCTCTCCCAATTCACTCGCAAACAAGAAGAAAAACCAAGAATGAGCAAACCTTGAATTGAAAGTGCAAACTCTTATTACCTAAACAAAATCCAATTGTTTCTCACAGCCACAAAACACAATAACCTTAGCCATGTAGATTTAGTTCATGGCTAGGTTCCAAAGAAACACAAGACAAAGAATTCCTAGCATAAACCTAATTGAACAAGAAAGAAAAAGATGAAGAATGGTTGAAGCCTTGTCAAAATCTCTCCAAAGCCTTGTCGAAATCTACCTCATCTCTTTGTCAAAATTTCTCTCCTCTCTCCCCCTTGGAGTTGTAAAAATTCCTCTCCCTACTCTCTCTTTGGAGTTGACGCTTGGTGATCTATTTATAGGGCTAGGTCAAGGTCTTTTTTGAGGAGGAAGTTTAGTTGGAATTAAATTATCTTTAAAGAATATAATTCTTTATTATATTTAAATTCCTTCTAGAACTTCTCCTATCTTCTTGGGATTTAATTTCTCTTTGACCTCTTCATGGAAATCAAACTCCTTTGGGATTTAGCTTTGGTCCACGTCATCTTGGGCTTATCTAGTCATCGATTTTGACTACCATATCATCTTATTCCTTGTCGAAAATTGCCTTGAAAACTAGCTCGGCATCTCCTTCATGCATTGCCCTGGAAACTAGCTCGGCATCTCCTTCATGAATTGCCCTGGCAACTGGTTCTAACCTTGCTTTGGCAAGTGATTCTGCACATACACACAAAACACACCAAAGCAACATCTTTTCCCACAAAAATCACCAAGTTATGTAATCAAGCTCAATGGTGGAAAGAAACATGAATTAATTCATGAATGACTAATTATGCAACTAATATGAGCCTAAGTCTAACAATAATATGAGTAAAAGGGGTAATAAAAATAGTACTTTTGAACACTTATCATACCCCCAAACTCGAACTATTGCTTGTCCTCAAGCAATGCAAACTAATAGTTACCCGCCAAGACTTTAATTTTCACAAACTTAGCTTTGAACTTGATTTCAATTCTCAGAACCGTGGCACAAAGTATGATTGGCTTTTCATTTTTCAGAAAACTTTAGGAGTTACTCGGAATCAAACTATAATGCTTGTGAGTGTGTGCGGAGTTGTGTGCAAGTTGATTTTTTGGATTCTATGCAAGCAAGAGGTTTTCAAATTACTTAATTGGTTCTTTTAACATGTTTTAACTAGAGCCAGTTTCGGGAACCTCTACTGTTTTGTTTTTTTTTGTTTTCTTAAGTTAATTAATTTATTCGACTAGAGCCGGTTTCGGGCACCTCTAGCTATCAATTTTTAGTACATACTACAGCTAATTTCGGGCACCTCTAGAAATCAATTTTTAGTGCATACTAGAGCCAATTCCGGGCACCTTTAGCATTCATCCAATTTTTATTCTAATCCTCCAATTTTTTAACTATCAACCTAAGTTCGCTAGAATTCCTTAAATAAATCAAGCCACACAGTGTTTCATCAAGTTTAGCATCATAGTACGATTCTAAGTGTTTCCACATTTATCCTAGAATAAAAAGTCCTATCAATTAAGTACATTGGCAAAGTCACCATCGGATATTCATCAAACCTAGGCAATTCTTGTTCCAACTAAAGGCATGGCAAGCAATTTATGTATCCTAAATGCAATACTTAAGATGAATGCAACTAAACATGGTAACTAACTAATAACAATCCCCCCCAAACTCGAGAGAAGCATTATCCTCAATGCATGTTGTTGCGCGTAATAAGTGCTACGCAATTGTGCAAGTATACACGTTGCAAGTTATAGTATAAAAGATATCGTCTCCACAGGGATTGGTGCCACTTCAAGAATCTAGTCTCTTGCACTGTAAAAAGTAAAAACACAAATAAAGGATTAGAGGAGTTTAACGAATAACTAAACTAGAAAGCAATAAAGTAAAAGAAAATACGAGATCAAATGAGAGAGAGATAGGCTAGGTTGAGGTGTGATAGCCGATTGGATTGTCTTGGTAATAGAGTGCACGGGCAACTCAGTTGTCGTGGCAACTTGCACAACGGGGTTGCCTTGGCAACTAATCGATGGTTGCCTGGGCAACTAGTTGGGCAACTACTTGGGCGTCTGGGCAGCAACCTTCAAGGTTCGGCAGAGCGTTCTTCAATGGTTTCTTCTTATCCCTAAGTCGAAACTCTAGCTACTTGTGCATGCCTTGATAATACATCCCTGCGTGAATCAAGGGTGAACAACAACCAATCTTGCGCTCCTCTTAGCCGTTGAAATCCTTAACTTATTCCTAAGCCGGATTAATCTTCACCATCAATAGATTGAATAAATATCATATTCATTCGTTTCTTGAATCTAACTCTCCTGATATTAGATAAATAGATGAAATCACGAGATCCTCTCCCAATTCACTCGCAAATAAGAATAAGAACCAAGAATGAATAAACCTTGAAATATAAAAGTGCAAACTCTTATTACCTAAACAAAAACCAATAGTTTCTCACAACCACAAAACACAATAACCATAGCCAAGTAGATTTAGTTCATGGCTAGGTTCCAAAGAAACACAAGATAAATAATCCCTAGCATGAACCCAATCGAACAAGAAAGAAAAGGATGAAGGAGGAGGCTTGTCGAAATCCTCCTTGCCGTTGATGCTTGTCGAAAATTCTCTCCTCTTGCCCTCCTTGGACTTGTCGAAATTTCCCTCTGTTGCTCTCTATGTATCTTGTCGAAATCTCCATCTTATTTATAGGGCTAGGCCAAAGTCCTTCTTTGAGGAGGAGTTTAAGTTGGAATTAAATTATCTTTAAAGAATATAATTCTTTATTATAATTGTATTCCTACTAGAACTTCTCCTATCTTCTTGGAATTTAATTCTTCTTTAATCTCTGTATGAAAATCAAATTCCTTTGGGTTTGGGCTTTGCTCCACGTCATCTTGGGCTTGTTTAGTCATCAATTTCGACTACCATATCACCTTTGCTCTTGTCGACAATTGCCATGGCAACTGGCTCGGCGTCTCCTTCATGCATTGCCCTGACAACTAGCTCGGCGTCTCCTTCATGCATTGCCCTGGCAACTAGCTCGACATATCCTTCATGCATTGCCCTGGCAACTAGCTCTAGCCTTGCTTTGGCAAGTGATCCTGCACATACACACAAAACACACCAAAGCAGCATCTTTTCCCACAAAAACTACCAAATTATGTAATCAAGCTCAACGATGGAAGGAAACATGGATTTATGCATGAATAGCTAATTATGCAACTAATATTAGCCTAAGTCTAACAATAATACGAGTAAAAAGGGTAAGAAAAATAGTACTTTTGAACACTTATCACACCCCCAAACTCGAACTATTGCTTGTCCTCAAGCAATGCAAACTCATAATTACCTGCCAAGACTTCAACTTTCACAAACTTAGCTTTGCACTTGATTTCAATTCTCTGAACCGGGGCACAAAGTATGATTGGCTTTTTATTTTTCGGAAAACTTCGGAGTTACTCAGAATCAAACTATAATGCTTGTGAGTGTGTGCGGAGTTGTGTGCAAGTTGATTTTTTCAGATTCTATGCAAACATTAGGTTTTCAAATCACTTTATTGGGTTCTTTCTAACATGTTTTAACTAGAGCCAGTTTTGGGCACCTCTAGTGTTTTGTTTTTAGTTTTATTAAGTTAATTTATTCGACTAGAGCCGGTTTCGGGCACCTCTAGCGATCAATTTTTTAACACATACTAGAGCCGGTTTCGGGCACCTCTAGTGATCAATTTTTTTAGCACATGCTAGAGCCAATTTCGGGCACCTTTAGCATTCATCCAATTTTAATCTAATCCCCCAATTTGTTAATTATCAACCTAAGTTCACTAGAATTCCTTAAATCAATCAATCTAATCCCTCAGTATGTCCTCGATCCTTTCATTGGTTTGGAACCTGATTGACGGCATTGCCGGGACAACTGGAGTTGCTGAGGTGTCTTTATTGTCGGTTGCCGAGGCATGCTTATTGCCGGTTGCCGAGGCAATTCCTGGTTCGGCATCTGAGGCTTTACCGCTAGGTTCATCTTGATCTTTTTGTGGAGTTTTGTTTGATGAGCGGGTTTGAGCCTCTCTAAGTTGTTGGCCACTTCTAGTGGTGATTGCCTTACATTGCTCATGGCCAGTTCCTCTTGCGACTTCAGTATCGCTAGGTAAACCTCCTTGCGGTCTAGTATTTAGATTTTGAGCAAACTGTCCGACTTGATTTTCCAATGATTTGATTGCCGCCTCTTGGTTTTGCAGTCTCATCTCGGTCCTGTTAATAAAAGCATCAGTTCTTTTTATGAAATTACTATTCTCAGCCATATAAGATTCAGTTTTCATCATAAAAGCATTTAGAGAATTTTCCAAAGAACTAGATGTCGTCGGTTGTTGCTGTGGCAACTGTTGCCGTGGCATATTCTGCTGGAATCCCGATGCTTGTGCATTCTGATTGTTCTGGTTTAGAGCATTGTTGGGATTACTCCATGAAAAATTTGGGTGCTTCTTCCAAGCTGGATTGTATGTATTGGACATCACGTTATTGCTCCGATTGTAATTTCCCACATAGAAGCTGGATTCTGGATTCTGCATACATTCAGAAGAATTATGGTTATCACCACATAACTCACAAAAAGAATCCATTACCTTGACTTCATGTGTGTTGTTTGGTTTTTGCATGTTCTGGACCATCTTGGTTAAAGTGACCAATTGTGCCGAAATTGAATCCGATGATCCTAGTTCATGTATTGTGGCTTGGCATCTAACTCCTCCTCTTCTAGTATATGGGAATTGATAATCATTCTTGGCCAGCCTGTTTAAAATTTGCATTGCTTGCTCCGGTGACTTATCTAGGAGTATGCCGTTTGCCGAGGCATCTAGCATCATCCTTGTTGGTGTATTTGTAAAACATTGTTACTTGAGTCCACACCGGGAATCTGTGTAGGGGGCATTTGTGTAGAAGTTCTCTATATCGCTCCCAAGCCTCGTACATGGATTCATCATATGCTTGCCGAAAAGAAGTAATGTCATTACGAAGCTTATCAGTCAAATTTGTAGGATTAAATCTAGCAAGGAAATCACGACAAAGTTTAGTCCAAGATGCTATTGATCCGGCAGGAATGCTATTCAACCATGCTTTCGCCCTATCCCTCAGTGAATAGGGAATAATCTTAATCGTAAGACATCGGGGGTGACTCCGTGTATTTTGAACGAGTTGCAAATCTCGAGGAAAGATTTCAGATGTTGACGTGCATCTTCAGTTGTTGAGCCGCCAAATTGACCTATTGTGTTGATCATATTAAACATTACCGGTTTCAACTCAAAGTGGTCGGCTTCAATTTCAGGTGCGACAACTCCTGGGTTAAGTCCATCTAGATCTTCTTCAAGATAGTCTCGAATAGTTCTGTTTCGTGCAAGAATCACTCCTCCTCCTGCTCGAACATCTTGATTCATATTGTCGTCTTGATTTGCCATTGCTTCTCTTATCCTTCATCTAAGTCTTTGTAAGGTTCGTTCGATTTCTGGATCTAAGGGATATTCTGGTGAAGTCGGTCTCACCCTGGTCATATACCAATGCAAAACCAAAGTTTGTTAGCCCTTTTAATTTTAAACACGAAAAGTAAAAAGAAAGTGCAAGAAAATAAAAACAAAATCGCTATTGCCAATCCCCGGCAACGACGCCAAAAACTTGTTGCGCGTAATAAGTGCTACGTAATTGTGCAAGTATACACGTTGCAAGTTATAGTATAAAAGATATCGTCTCCACAGGGATTGGTGCCACTTCAAGAATCTAGTCTCTTGCACTGTAAAAAGTAAAAACACAAATAAAGGATTATAGGAGTTTTACTAATAACTAAACTAGAAAGCAATAAAGTAAAAGAAAATATGAGATCAAATGAGAGAGAGATAGGCCAGGTTATCGTGAGTTGAGGTGTGATAGCCGATTGGATTGTCTTGGTAATAGAGTGCACGGGCAACTCAGTTGCCGTGGCAACTTGCACAACGGGGTTGCCTTGGCAACTAATCGATGGTTTCCTGGGCAACTAGTTGGGCAACTACTTGGGCGTCTGGGCAGCAACCTTCAAGGTTCGGCAGAGCGTTCTTCAGGGGTTTCTTCTTATCCCTAAGTCGAAACTCTAGCTACTTGTGCATTCCTTGATAATACATCCCTGCGTGAATCAAGGGTGAACAACAACCAATCTTGCGCTCCTCTTAGCCGTTGAAATCCTTAACTTATTCCTAAGCCGGATTAATCTTCACCATCAATAGATTGAATAAAGATCATATTCATTCGTTTCTTGAATCTAACTCTCCTGATATTAGATAAATAGATGAAATCACGAGATCCTCTCCCAATTCACTTGCAAATAAGAATAAGAACCAAGAATGAATAAACCTTGAAATATAAAAGTGCAAACTCTTATTACCTAAACAAAAACCAATAGTTTCTCACAACCACAAAACACAATAACCATAGCCAAGTAGATTTAGTTCATGGCTAGGTTCCAAAGAAACACAAGATAAATAATCCCTAGCATGAACCCAATCGAACAAGAAAGAAACGGATGAAGGAGGAGGCTTGTCGAAATCCTCCTTGCCCTTGATGCTTGTCGAAAATTCTCTCCTCTTACCCTCCTTGGACTTGTCGAAATTTCCCTTTCTTGCTCTCTATGTATCTTGTCGAAATCTCCATCTTATTTATAGGGCTAGGCCAAAGTCCTTATTTGAGGAGGAGTTTAAGTTGGAATTAAATTATCTTTAAAGAATATAATTCTTTATTATAATTGTATTCCTACTAGAACTTCTCCTATCTTCTTGGAATTTAATTCTTCTTTAATCTCTGCATGGAAATCAAATTCCTTTGGGTTTGGGCTTTGCTCCACGTCATCTTGGGCTTGTTTAGTCATCAATTTCGACTACCATATCACCTTTGCTCTTGTCGACAATTGCCATGGCAACTGGCTCGGCGTCTCCTTCATGCATTGCCCTGGCAACTAGCTCGGCGTCTCCTTCATGCATTGCCCTGGCAACTAGCTCGGCATATCCTTCATGCATTGCCCTGGCAACTAGCTCTAGCCTTGCTTTGGCAAGTGATCCTGCACATACACACAAAACACAACAAAGCAGCATATTTTCCCACAAAAACTACCAAATTATGTAATCAAGCTCAACGATGGAAGGAAACATGGATTTATGCATGAATAGCTAATTATGCAACTAATATGAGCCTAAGTCTAACAATAATATGAGTAAAAAGGGTAAGAAAAATAGTACTTTTAAACACTTATCACATGTAAAAGTGAAACAAAATTTAAAAGAAACTAAATGAAATGAGTTAGTCGGAGAGGTCGTCACCTCGAGTGATAAGTTTTCTTCGTGCCGTTTGCTTGATTCATATTCCGGTCAGTGGTTGAATGCTTGTGGCTGGTACCGCTTGAATAGCATTGCTTTGATTTGATCCATGTTTGCCGATGTAGGTTCACTCGCCTGGGCATCAGTAGTTGCCAAAGCCATTGTTGTTGCCTGGGCATTGCCAGTTTCTGTTGCCGTGGCAACTGCTGAGCTAGTTGCTGGGGCATCCTCTGTTGCGGTTTTTGTGGCAAGTAGTCGGCAGTGAATTTCCTTAGCATGGTGGTTGTGAGTCTAGTTGTGGAAAAGAAAAGAAAACCTGGAAACTAAAGATAATGAAAAAAATAAAATATCTGCTAAAAATAAAAATGAAAATAAAAAGAAAAAGAAAAAGAAAATATTAAAAGGAGAGCATGCTCATGCATCTCCTAAGGTGACCGCTTCTTTGTTACGTTCCACATGGGCACCGTTGTAGTGCTTCAATCTTTGTCCATTAACTTTGAATTCATGTTCGTCAGTGATGGACTTGATTATCACGACACCATGGGTGAATGGTTTGACAACTTCGAATGGCCCCGACCATCTTGATTTTAGTTTTCCCGGGAAAAGTTTTAGCCGAGAATTGTATAAGAGAACTAGTTGCCCTGGCATGAATTGCCGCGGCAATAGTTTCTTATCATGCCATTGCTTTGTTTTCTCCTTATAGATTTGTGCATTGTTATAGGCGGGTGCACAGAATTCTTCTATCTCATTGAGGTCCAACAAACGCTTTTTTCTGGCACTTTCCCAATCCATATTCACGGTCTTGATTGCCCAATATACCTTGTGTTTGATTTCCACCGGTAGATGGCATGTTTTGCCATAGACAAGTCGGAAGGGGGACATACCTAAGGGTGTTTTGTATGCAGTGCGATATGCCCAAAGTGCGTCATTTAGTCTTACTGACCAATCCTTCCTAGAGGGATTTACAACTTTCTCGAGTATACCCTTCAATTCCCGGTTGGAAATTTTTGCTTGCCCATTGGTTTGTGGGTGATATGCCGTGGCAATCTTGTGCGATACACCGAAGCGTTGCAACATCTTGGCAATAAGTCTGTTGTCAAAATGCTTGCCTTCATCACTGATAATTGCTCTTGGCATCCCAAACCGTGTAAATATATTTTTCTGCAAGAATCATTACACGATCTTGGAATCGTTGTTGGGAACTGCAGCTGCCTCAACCCATTTAGACACGTAGTCAACGGCAAGTAGAATGTAGAGGTTGCCGAATGAAGATGGGAAAGGTCCCATAAAATCAATCCCCCATACATCAAACAATTCCACCTCGATGATGTTTTGGAGCGGCATCTCATGTCGTCTAGAGATATTGCCCGTCCTCTGGCAACGATCACATTGCTTGTAAAACTCTTGGGCATCTTTGTACAGTGTTGGCCAATACAAACCGGATTGCAAAACTTTGGCCATGGTACATGTTCCTCCAAAATGTCCTCCATAAGGTAAAGAATGACATTGCCAGAGTACATTCTGCTGCTCTTCTCAGGGATACATCGGCGTATAACCTGGTCTGCACATTGTTTAAAAAAAAGAGGCTCGTCCCAAAAGTAATGCTTAGCATCATGGTGGAACCGCTTCTTCCCTTGGTGAGTAAGGCCATAAGGTAAAATACCACAAACAAGGAAATTAACTAAATCTACGTACCAGGGTATTACCAAGGCATGTGTTGCCGTGACAACTGCTTCCATGGTTGCCAAGGTGTGCGCGTCTAGAGTTGCTGAGGCATACGCGTCCATGGTTGCCGAGGCATGCGTATCAGTGGTTGTCGTAGCGTGCGTGTCCATGGTTGCTGAAGCGTCGAGGGTTGCTGAGGTATGCGCGTCAATGGTTGCCGAGGCGTGCGCGTCTAGAGCTGCTGTGACGTCGAGGGTTGCCAAGGCATACGCGTCCATGGTTGCCAAGGCGTCAGGGGTTGACGAGGCGTGTACATCCATGGTTGCCGAGGCAACTAAAAGTTGCTCATCCGGGAATGTATCACATATCTCTAAATCCGCATCCTCCTCCCTATTGCGTTCTAAACGTGATAAGTGATCAGCCACTTGATTTTCTGTTCCTTTCCTGTCCTTAATTTCAATATCAAATTCTTGTAAAAGTAATATCCAACGAATCAAATGAGGTTTGACATCTTTTTTAGCAAATAGATATTTAATTGTCGAATGGTCCGGGTGAACAATTACCTTTGTACCAATCAAATAGGATCGAAACTTGTCAAATGCGAAAACTACAGCTAGTAACTCTTTCTCCGTTGTTGTGTAATTCACTTGAGCACTATTAAGAGTTTTAGTAGCATATTATATCACATGAAAGGTCTTACTTGTACGTTGGCTTAGGACTGCTCCTACCGCGAAATCACTTGCATCACACATGAGCTCAAAAGGTAGCGTCCAATCTGGTGGAACGACAATGGGTGCTGAGACAAGGTTTTCCTTTAGGGTTTTGAATGCTTGGGCGCAAGAATCATCAAAACTGAAGACTTTATCCTGTTCAAGCAAATTGCACAAGGGTTTAGTAATTTTAGAAAAATTATGAATGAACCTCCTGTAAAAACCTGCATGTCCAAAAAAGCTTCAGATTCCTTTAACCGAACTTGGTGGGGGTAATCTCTCGATCACGTCCACCTTGGCTTTATCTACTTCAATTCCCTTGGATGAAATCTTGTGGCCAAGCACTATTCCTTCATCTACCATAAAATGGCACTTCTCCCAATTGAGGACTAAATCAGTTTCTTCACATCTTGCCAACACCTTCTCTAAATTGCCGAGGCAACTGTCGAAGTCATTACCAAAAACGGAAAAATCATCCATGAAGATCTCAAGGAAGCCTTCGACCATATCATAAAAAAGTGCCATCATGCATCTTTGGAAGGTTTCTGGGGTGTTACACAATCCGAACGGCATCTTTCGGAAAGTATAAGTACCGTATGGGCATGTGAAGGTTGTCTTTTCTTGATCTTCTGGTGCTATTGCAATTTGATTGTAACCTGAATAACCATCAAGAAAACAGTAAAAGGGTTTACCTGCAAGACAGTCAAGCATTTGATCAATAAAAGGTAATGGGAAGTGATCTTTCCTAGTGGCTTTGTTTAGCTTTCGATAATCCATACAAACCCTCCAACCGGTCACAGTCCTGGTTGGAATGAGTTCATTGTTTTCATTACTTACCACCGTTATACCTCCCTTTTTCGATACACATTGTATCAGACTTACCCATGTACTATCAGAGATAGGGTATATGATACCGGCGTCAAGCCACTTGATGATTTCTTTCATTACAACCCCTTTCATAGCATGATTCAGTCTTATCTGGGCCTCAATCGAAGGTTTGTGATCATCTTCCAGCAAAATCTTGTGCATGCACACTACCGGGCTAATTCCCTTCAAGTCGGCAATTGTCCACCCTATTGCCTTCTTGTGTAGCATCAACATTTTGATCAGCTTCTTTTCCTACTCAGGCTGTAACTTAGAGGAAATAATTACAGGCAATGTATTGTCGGCTCCTAAGTAAGCATATTTTAGTTGCCCTGGCAATTGTTTCAACTCAAGAATCGGTGGTTGTTCAATGGAGGGCTTTTCGAGTTTACCTTCCTTACCTGAGTAATCCAGTGGTTCAAAGTATGTACCTGGTCAATTGACTAACCAATTTACCTCTTCTTGTTGTTCCTCATCGATCGGTTCTTCATACTCCTCAGGTTCCTCTTGATCGGTAATGTAGTTGCCGAGGCAACTAAATTCCTCGTCGAAGTTAAACTCTGTCGTGGCATGAAGAAGTTGGCATTCTTCCGGATCATCAGCATGCCTTAGTGTTTGGAACACATATAGTTTAACTTGCTGGTCATTCACCCTCTTTGTGATTTCTCCCTTTTCAACATCGATCAAGGTTCTCCCTGTTGCTAGGAAGGGTCTCCCGAGAATGATAGGTACATGCTCATCTGCTTCACAATCCAAAACAATAAAGTCAGCTGGAAAAATAAATTTATCAACTTTTACAAGTATGTCTTCGATTTTTCCCTCTAGATGCACATAGGATCTGTCGGCTAGTTGTAGCATAACTGTTGTAGGTCTTGCCTTCCCGATTCCTAGTTTCTGGAAAACCGATTTAGGCATCATGTTTATGCTTGCTCCAAGGCCACATAATGCTTTCCCGACATAGTGGTTTCCAATGGAACAGGGTATTGTGAAACTTACGGGATCCTTCAACTTGGGTGGTATGCGATTGTGCAACATGGCCATGCATCCCTTTGTTGCAGAAACTGTTTCAAACTCTCATAGCCTTGTTCTCTTGGACACAATGTCTTTCAGAAACTTGGCATAGTTCGACATTTGTTCAATCGCCTCAACCAATGGCAAGTTGATGTGGACTTGCTTTAGGATATCAAGAAATGTCTTGAATTGATTTTCTTGTTTTTGTCGCTTCAACCTCTGTGGGAATGGTGGTGGAAGTCAGATATCTTTGATCCTTTCATTGGTCTGAAACCTGATTGACGGCATTGCCGAGGCAACTGGGGTTGCCGAGGCATTGTCAACCGGGGTTGCCGTGGTGTGCCTATCATTGGTTGTCGCAGCATCCTTATCGCCGGTTGCCGAGGCATGCTTATCGCTGGTTACCGCAGCAATTCCTGGTTCAGCATCTGAGGCATTGCCGTTGAGTTCATCTTGTTCTTTTTGTGGAGTTTTGTTTGATGAGCGAGCTTGAGCCTCTTTAAGTTGTTGGCCACTTCTAGTGGTGATCGTCTTACATTGCTCATGGCCAGTCCCTCTTGCGACTTCAGTATCGCTAGGTAAACCTCCTTGCGGTCTAGTATTCAGGTTTTGATCAAATTGTCTGACTTGATTTTCCAATGATTTGATTGTCGCCTCTTGGTTTTGCAATCTCATCTCAGTCCTATTAATAAAAGCATCAGTTCTTTTTATGAAGTTACTATTCTCATCCATATAAGATTCAGTTTTCAACATAAAAGCATTGAGAGAATTTTCCAAAGAACTATATGTTGTCGGTTGTTGTTATGGCAACTGTTGCCGTGGCATATTCTGCTGGAATCCCGATGCTTGTGCATTCTGATTGTTCTGGTTTAGAGCATTGTTGGGATTACTCCATGAAAAATTTGGGTACTTCTTCCAAGCTGGATTATATGTGTTGGACATCACATTGTTGTTCCGGTTGTAATTCCCCACATAAAAGCTGGATTCTGGATTCTGCACACATTCAGAAGAATCATGGTTACCACCACATAACTCACAAAAGGAATCCATTACCTTGACCACCTGTGTGCTGTTTGGTTTCTGCATGTTCTGCACCATTTTGGTTAGAGTTGCCAATTGTGCCGAAATTGAGTCTGATGATCCCAGTTCATGTATTGTGGCTTGGCGTCTAGCTCCTCCTCTTCTAGCAGATGGGAATTGATAATCATTCTTGGCAAGCCTGTTTAGAATTTGCATTGCTTCCTCTGGCGACTTATCTATGAGTATGCCATTTGCCGAGGCATCTAGCATCATCTTTGTTGGTGTATTCACAGCGTTGTAAAACATTGTTACTTGTGTCCACACTGGGAATCCGTGTAGGGGGCATTTGTGTAGAAGTTCTCTATATCGCTCCCAAGCCTCGTACATGGATTTATCATCTGCCTGCCGAAAAGAAGTAATTTTGTTACGAAGCCCATCAATCAAATTTGTAGGATTAAATCGAGCAAGGAAATCACGACAAAGATCAGCCCAAGATCCTATTGATCCGGCAGGAATACTATTCAACCATGCTTTCGCCCTATCCCTTATTGAATAGGGGAATAATCTTAGTCGTAAAACACCGTGGGTGACTCCTTGTATTTTGAATGAGTTACAAATCTCGAGGAAAGATTTAAGATGTTGTCGTGCATCTTCAGTTGCCGAGCCTCCAAATAGACCAATTGTGTTGATCATATTAAACATCACCGGTTTCAACTCAAAGTGGTCGGCTTCAATTTCAGGTGTGACAACTCCTGGATTAAGTCCATCAAGATCTTCTTCAAGATATTCTCGAATAGTTCTGTTTCGTGCAAGAATCACTCCTCCTCCTGCTGGAACATCTTGATTCATATTGCTGTCTTGATTAGCCATTGCTACTCTTAACCTTTGTCTGAGTCTTTGCAAGGTTCGTTCGATTTCTGGATCAAAGGAAAGTCCTTGTGTTGCGCCCCTGTTTTTGAGACTCCTGTCTTTTTTTCACAAAACCGTAGAAATAGGGACGCATTTCTCATATGGTTTTTATTATTTCTCCAAATCTCAAGAATTTAGAGATAAAAAGAAAGGCAACACGTAGCCCTTAGGTAAGTTTATCGCGCAGAACATGACGGGTGCGATCATACCAGCACTAATGCACCACATCCCATCAGAACTCCGCAGTCAAGCTTGCTTGGGTGAGAGTAGTACTAGGATGAGTGACCTCTTGGGAAGTCCTCGTGTTGCACCCCTCTTTTTGAGACTCCTGTGTTTTTTTCACCAAACCGTAGATATAAGGACGCGTTTCCCGCATGGTTTTATTATTTCTCCAAATCTCAAGAGTTTAGAGATAAAAGGAAAGGCAACGCGTAGCCCTTATGTAAGTTAATCGCGCAAAACATGACAGGTGCGATCATACCAGCACTAATGCACCAGATCCCATTAGAACTCCGCAGTCAAGCGTGCTTGGGCGAGAGTAGTACTAGGACGGGTGACCTCTTGGGAAATCCTCATGTTGCGCCCCTCTATTTGAGACTCATGTGTTTTTTTTCACCAAACCGTAGATATAGGGACGCGTTTCCCGCATGGTTTTATTATTTCTCCAAATCTCAAGAATTTAGAGATAAAAAGAAAGGCAACAAGTAGCCCTTTGCTAATTTAATCGCGTAGAACATGATGGGTTCGATCATACTAGCATTAATGCATTGTATCTTATTAGAACTCTGCAGTCAAGCATGCTTGGGCGAGAGTAGTACTAGGATGGGTGACCTCTTGGGAAGTACTTGTGATGCGCTCCTCTTTTGGAGAGTCCTGTCTTTTTTTTCACAGAACCGTAGATATAGGGACGCGTTTCCCGCATTGTTTTATTATTTCGCCAAATCTAGAGAATTTAGAGATAAAAAGAAAGGCAACGTGTAGCCCTTAGGTAAGTTAATCGCGCAAGAAAACACGGGTGCGATCATATCAGTACTAATGCACCGGATCCCATCAGAACTCCGCAGTTAAGCGTGCTTGGGTGAGAGTAGTACTAGGATGGGTGACCTCTTGGAAAGTCCTCGTGTTGCACCCCTCTTTTTGAGACTCCTGTGTTTTTTCACCAAACCGTAGAAATAAGGACGCGTTTCTCGCATGGTTTTATTATTTCTCCAAATCTCAAGAATTTAGAGATAAAAAGAAAGGCAACGCGTAGCCCTTATGTAAGTTAATCGCGCAAAACATGACAGGTGCGATCATACCAGCACTAATGCACCGAATCCCATCAGAACTCCGCAGTGAAGTGTGCTTGGGCGAGAGTAGTACTAGGACGGGTGACCTCTTGGGAAGTCCTCATGTTGCACCCCTCTATTTGAGACTCATGTGTTTTTTTTCACCAAACCGTAGATATAGGGACGCGTTTCCCGCATGGTTTTATTATTTCTCCAAATCTCAAGAATTTAGAGATAAAAAGAAAGGCAACAAGTAGCCCTTAGCTAATTTAATTGCGTAGAACATGATGGGTGCGATCATACCAGCATTAATGCACTGGATCTTATTAGAACTCTGCAATCAAGCGTGCTTGGGCGAGAGTAGTACTAGGTTGGGTGACCTCTTGGGAAGTACTTGTGATGTGCTCCTCTTTTTGAGACTCCTGTCTTTTTTTCACAGAACCGTAGATATAGGGACGCGTTTCCCGCATTGTATTATTATTTCGCCAAATCTCAAGAATTTAGAGATAAAAAGAAAGGCAACGCGTAGCCCTTAGGTAAGTTTATCACGCAAAAAATGACGGGTGCGATCATACCAGAAATAATGCACCGGATCCCATTAGAACTCCGCAGTCAAGTATGCTTGGGCGAGAGTAGTACTAGGATAGGTGACCTCTTGAGAAGTCCTTGTGTTGTACCCCTCATTTTGAGACTCTTGTGTTTTTTTCACCAAACCCTAGATATAGGGACGAGTTTCCATCATGGTTTTATTATTTCTCCAAATCTCAAGAATTTAGAGATAAAAAGAAAGGCAACGCGTAGCCCTTAGGTAAGTTAATCACACAAAACATGATGGGTGCGATCATACGAGCACTAATGCACCGAATCCCATCAGAACTCTACAGTCAAGCGTGCTTGGCTGAGAGTTGTACTAGGATGGGTGACCTTTTGGGAAGTCCATGTGTTGCACCCTTCTTTTTGAGACTCCTGTGTTTTTTCTCACCAAGCCGTAGATATAGACACGCGTTTCCTGTATGGTTTTATTATTACTCTAAATCTCAAGAATTTAGAGATAAAAAGAAAGGCAACGTGTAGCCCTTAAGTAAGTTAATCGCGCAAAAAAACACGGGTGCGATCATATCAGTACTAATGCACCGGATCCCATCAGAACTCCGCAGTCAAGCGTGCTTGAGTGAGAGTAGTACTAGGATGTGTGACCTCTTGGAAAGTCCTCGTGTTGCAACCCTCTTTTTTAGACTCATGTGTTTTTTTCACCAAACCGTAGATATAGGGACGCGTTTCCTGCATAGTTTTATTATTTCTTCAAATCTCAAGAATTTAGAGATAAAAAGAAAGGCAACGTGTAGCCCTTAGGTAAACTAATCGCGCAAAACATGACGGGTGTGATCATACCTGCACTAATGCACCGGATCTCATTAGAACTCCGCACTTAAGCGTGCTTGGGCGAGAGTATAACTAGGATGGGTGACCTCTTGGGATGTCTTCGTGTTGCACCCCTCTTTTTGAGACTCCTGTGTTTTTTCACCAAACCGTAGATATAGGGACACGTTTCCCGTATGGTTTTATTATTTCTCCAAATCTCAATAATTTAGAGATAAAAAGAAAGGTAACGCGTAGCCCTTAGGTAAGTTAATCGCGTAGAACATGACAGGTGCGATCATACCAGCACTAATGCACTGGATCCCATCAGAGCTCCGCAGTTCAGTGAGCTTGGGCGAGAGTAGTACTAGGATGGGTGACCTCTTTGGAAGTCCTCGTGTTGTACCCCTCTATTTGAGACTCCTGTGTTTTTGTTTCACCAAACCGTAGATATATGGACACGTTTCCCGCATGATTTTATTATTTCTCCAAATCTCAAGAATTTAGAGATAAAAAGAAAGGCAACGCGTAGCCCTTAGGGAAGTTAATTGCGCAGAACATGACGGGTGCGATCATACCAGCACTAATGCACCATATCCCATCAAAACTCCGCAGATAAGCGTGCTTGGGCGAGAGTAGTACTAGGATGGGTGACCACTTGGGAAGTCTTCGTGTTCCGCCCCTCTTTTTGAGACTCATGTGTTTTTTTTCACCAAACATTATATATAGGGACACATCGCCTTGCCACCGTTTTCATTGAAAACAGCCTACGTTTTTATTGTTGGTCACTGGTTCAAATCCAATTAGAAAAATAATAATTATATTTATAACTTTCTAACATGCACATCATATAAGTCCTCGTGTTGCACCCCACTTTTTGAGACTCCAGTGTGTTTTTCCCCAAACCGTAGATATAGGGACGCATTTCCCGCATGGTTTTATTATTTCTTCAAATCTTAAGAATTTAGAGATAAAAAGAAAGGCAACGCGTAGCCCTTATGTAAGTTAATCGCGCAAAACATGATAGGTCCAATCATACCAACACTAATGCACTGGATCCCATTAGAACTCTATAGTTAAGCGTGCTTGGTGGAGAGTAGGTCTAGGATGGGTGACCTCTTGGGAAGTCCTCATTTTGCACCCCTTTTTTTGAGACCCCTGTGTTTTTTTTCACCAAACCTTAGATGTAGGGACGCATTTTCCTACATGGTTTTATTATTTCTTCAAATCTCAAGAATTTAGATATAAAAAGAAAGGCAACGCGTAGCCCTTAGGTAAGTTAATCACGCAGAACATTACGGGTGCGATCATACCAGCACTCATGCATCGTATCCCATTAGAACTCCGCAGCCAAGAGTGCTTGGGCGAGAGAAGTACTAGGATGGGTGACCTCTTGGGAAGTCCTCGTGTTACACCCCTCTTTTTGAGATTCCTGTGTTTTTTTTCACCAAACCGTAGATATAGGGACGCGTTTCACGTGTGGTTTTAATATTCCTTCAAATCAAAAGAAATTAGAGATAAAAAGAAAGGCAACGCGTAGCCCTTATGTAAGTTAATCGTGCAAAACATGACGGGTGCGATCATACCAACACTAATGCACCAAATCCCATCAAAGCTTCACAGTCAAGCGTGCTTGGGCGAGAGTAGTACTAGGATGGGTGACCTATTGGGAAGTCCTTATGTTGCACCCCTCTTTTTGAGACTCCTGTTTTTTTTTCACCAAACCGTAGATATAGGGACGCGTTTCCCGCATGGTTTTATTATTTCTCCAAATCTCAAGAATTTAGAGATAAAATGAAAGGCAACGCGTAGCCCTTAGGTAAGTTTAATCGCGCAGAACATGACGGGTGCTATCATACCAGCACTAATGCACCGGATCCCATCAGAACTCCGTCGTCAAGCGTGCTTGGGCGAGAGTAGTACTAGGATGGGTGACCTCTTGGGAAGTCCTCATGTTGCAGCCCTCTTTTTGAGATTCCTGTGTTTTTTTTCACCAAACAGTAGATATAGGGACACGTTTCCTGCATGGTTTTATTATTTCCTCAAAACTCAAGAATTTAGAGATAAAAAGAAAGGCAACGCGTAGCACTTAGGTAAGTTAATCGCACAAAACTTGACGGGTGCGATCATACCAGCACTAATGCACCGGATCCCATCAGAACTCCGCAGTTAAGCGTGCTTAGGCGAGACCAGTACTTGGGCGACCGTAGTACTAGGATGGGTGACATCTTGGGAAGTCCTCGTGTTCCACCACTCTTTTTGAGATTCCTCAATTTTTTTCACCAAACCGTAGATATAGGGACGTGTTTCCCGCATGGTTATATTATTTCTTCATATCTTAAGAATTTAGAGATAAAAAGAAAGGAAACGCGTAGCACTTAGGTAAGTTAATCGCGGAAAGCATGATGGATTCGATCATACCAGCATTAATGCAACGGATCCCATCAGAAATCCGCAGTTAAGCGTGCTTAGGCGAGAGTAGTACAAGGATGGGTGACCACTTGAGAATTCCTCGTTTTGCACCCCTCTTTTTGAGGCTCATGTGTTTTTTTTCACCAAACCGTAGATATAGGGACGCGTTTCCTGCATGGATTTATTATTTCTCCAAATCTCAAGAATTTAAAGATAAAAAGAAAGGCAACGCATAGCCCTTAGGTAAGCTAATCGCGCAGAACATGACGGGTGCGATCGTACCAGCACTAATGCATCGGATCCCATCAGAACACCGCAGCTAAGCGTGCTTGGGCGAGAGTAGTACTAGGATGGGTGACCTCTTGGGAAATCCTCGTGTTGCACCCCTCTTTTTGGGACTCCTGTGTTTTTTTCACCAAACCGTAGATATAGGGACGCGTTTCCTGCATGGTTTTATTATATCTCCAAATCTCACGAGTTTAGATTTAAAAAGAAAGGCAACGCGTAGACCTTAGGTAAGTTAATCGTGCAGAACATGACAGGTGTGATCAAACCAGCACTAATGCATTGGATTCCATTAGAATTTTGTAGTTAAGTGTGCTTGGGCGAGAGTAGTACTATGATGGGTGACCTCTTGGGAAGTCCTCGTGTTGCACCCCTCTTTTTGATACTCCTGTGTTTTTTTTTCACCAAACCGTAGATATAGGGACGTGTTTCCCGCATGGTTTTATTATTTCTCCAAATCTCAAGAATTTAGAGATAAAAACAAAGGCAACGTGTAGCCCTTAGGTAAGTTAATCGCGCAGAACAAGACGTGTGCGATCATACCAGTAGTAATGCACTAGATCCCATCAGAACTCTATAGTCAAGTGTGCTTGAGCGAGAGTAGTACTAGGATGGGTGATCTCTTGGGATGTCTTCGTGTTGCACCCCTCTTTTTGAGACTCATGTGTTTTTTTTCACCAAACCGTGTATATAGGGATGCGTCGCCTTGCCACCGTTTTCGTTGAAAACAGCCTTATTTGGGCTTTTAAATTTAACTTTTTTAATGTTTATCAAAACTTTTACATTTTTAAGCTGTTTTTTTATTAACTTACCAAACTTAAAAATTTGATTTTTTTGCACTGCAATATATCATTATTTATATAAATTTGGTACATGGATGGAAATGGCTATTGTTTAATTACATTTGTTTTAAGGTAAAGAGTATTAGATCGTATAATAAACACAAAAGTATAACATGGAATGATGGTAAAAGATTATATTTTTTAATTGTTGGTCCTTGGTACAAATCCAATTAGAAACATAATAATCACATTTTTAACTTTTCAACATACGCATCATATAAGTCGATTTATTTCCTTTTTTTATTCCTACTACATTTAAGGTAAATAATATGTGATTGTATATTAACAGAGGGGTAAAAATTCAATTTATCGTAGAAGCCTACGTTTTTATTGTTGGTCATTGGTTCAAATCCAATTAGAAAAATAATAATTATATTTATAACTTTCTAACATGCACATCATATAAGTCCTCGTGTTGCACCCCTCTTTTTGAGACTCCTATTTTTTTTCACCAAACCGTAGATATAGGGACGCGTTTCCCGCATGGTTTTATTATTTCTTCAAATCTTAAGAATTTAGAGATAAAAAGAAAGGCAACGCGTAGCCCTTATTTAAGTTAATCGTGCAAAACATGACAGGTACGATCATACCAATACTACTGCAACGGATCCCATTAGAACTTCGCAGTTAAGCGTGCCTGGGGGAGAGTAGGACTAGGATGGGTGACCTCTTGGAAGTCCTCGTGTTGCACCCTTTTTTTTGAGACCCCTGTGTTTTTTTTCACCAAACCTTAGATGTAGGGATGCGTTTCCCGCATTGTTTTATTATCTCTTCAAATCTCAAGAATTTAGATATAAAAAGAAAGGCAACGCGTAGCCCTTAGGTAAGTTAATCGCGCAGAATATTACGGGTGCGATCATACCAGCACTAATGCACCAGATCTCATCAGAACTTTGCAGTTAACGTGCTTGGGCAAGAGTAGTACTAGGATGGGTGATCACTTGTGAAGTCCTCATGTTGCACCCCTCTTTTAGAGACTCATGTGTTTTTTTCACCAAACCGTAGATATAGGGACACAATTCCTGCATGGTTTTATTATTTCTTCAAATCCCAAGAATTTATAGATAAAAAGAAAGGCAACGCGTATCCCTTAGGTAAGTTAATCGAACAGAACATGACGGGTGCGAGCATACCAGCACTAATGCACCGGATCCCATCAGAACTCCGTAGTCAAGCGTGCTTGGGCGAGAGTAGTACTAGGATGGGTGACCTCTTGGGTAGTCCTTGTGTTGCACACCTCTTTTTGAGACTCTTGTGTTTTTTTTCACCAAACCGTAGATATAGGGACGCGTTTCCCGCATGATTTTATAATTTCTCCAAATCTCAAGAACTTAGAGATGAAAAGAAAGGCAACGCCTAGACCTTAGGTAAGTTAATCGCGCAGATCATGACGTCTGCGATCATACCAACACTAATGCATCGGATCCCATCAAAACTCCGTAGTCAAGCGTGCTTGGGCGAGAATAGAACTAGGATGGGTGACCTCCTGCGAAGTCCCCGTGTTGCACTCCAATTTTTGAGACTTTTGTATTTTTTTTCACCAAACCGTAGATATAAGGACGCGTTTCCCGCATGGTTTTATTATTTCTTCAAATCTCTTGATTTTAGAGATAAAAATAAAAGGCAATGCGTAGCCCTTAGGTAAGTTAATCGCGCAAAACATGACGGGTGCGATCATACTAGAACGAATGCACCGGATCCCATTAGAGCTCCGCAGTCAAACGTGCTTGGGCAAGAGTAGTACTAGGATGGGTGACCTCTTAGGAAGTCCTTGTGTTGCACCCCTCTTTTTGAGACTCCTGTGTTTTTTTCACCAAACCATAGATATAGGGACGCGTTTCCCGCATGGTTTTATTATTTCTCCAAATCTTAATAATTTAGAGATAAAAAGAAAAGCAACCCGTAGCCCTTAGGTAAGTTAATCGCGCGGAAATTGACGGGTGCGATCATACTAGCACTAAAACACATGTTCCTATTAGAACTCTGCAGTCAAGCGTGCTTGGCTGAGAGTAGTACTAGGATGGGTGACCTCTTGGGAAGTCCTCGTGTTGCAACCTTTTTTTGAGACTCGTGTGTTTTTTTCCACCAAACCGTAGATATAGGGACACGTTTCCCGTATGGTTTGATTATTTCTCCAAATCTCAAGAATTTAGAGTTAAAAAGAATGGAAACGCGTAGCCCTTAGGTAAGTTAATCGCGCAAAACATGGCGGGTGTGATCATACCAGTACTAATGCACCGGATCCCATTAGAACTCCGCAACTAAGCGTGCTTGGGTAAGAGTAGTACTAGGATGGGTGACCTTTTGGGAAGTCCTCGTGTTGCACCCCTCTTTTTGAGACCCGTGTCTTTTTTTCACCAAACCGTAGATATAGGGACGCGTTTCCCAAATGGTTTTATTATTTCTTCAAATCTCAAGAATTTAGAGATAAAAAGAACGGCAACGTGTAGCCCTTAGGTAAGTTAATCGCTCAAAATATGACGGGTGTGATCATACCAGCACTAAAGCACCGGACACTATCAAAACTCTGAGGTTAAGCGTGCTTGGGCGAGAGGAGTACTAGGATGGGTGACCTCTTGGGAAGTCCCCGTGTTGCACCCCACTTTTTGATACTCCTGTGTTTTTTTCACCAAACCGTAGATATATGGACACGTTTCCCGCATGGTTTTTTTATTTCTCCAAATCTCAAGAATTTAGAGATAAAAAGAATGCAACACGTAGCCCTTAGGTAAGTTAATTGCGCAGAACATGACGGGTGCGATCAAACCAGTACTAACGCACCGAATCCCATCAGAACTCCACAGTTAAGCGTGCTTGGACGAGATTAGTACTAGGATGGGTAACCTCTTGGGTCCTCGTGTTCATGTGTTTTTTTCACCAAACCGTAGATATAGGGATGTGTTTCCCGCATGGTTTTATTATTTCTCCAAATCTCAAGAATTTAGAGATAAAAAGAATGGCAACGCGTAGCCCTTAGGTAAGTTAATCGCGCAAAACATGACGGGTGTGATCATACCAGCACTAATGCACCGGATCCCATCATGACTCCGCAGCAAAACGTGCTTGGGCGAGAGTAGTACTAGGATGGGTGACCTCTTGGGAAGTCTTCGTGTTGCACCTTCTTTTTGAGACTCTTGTGTTTTTTTCACCAAACCGTAGATATAGGGACGCGTTTTCCGCATGGTTTTATTCTTTCTTCAAATCTGAAGAATTTAGAGATAAAAAGAAAGGCAACGCGTAGCCCTTAGGTAAGTTAATCGCGCTGAATATGACGGGTGCGATCAAACCAGCACTAATGCACCGGATCCCATCAAAACTCTACAGTTAAGCGTGCCTAGGCGAGATTAGTACTAGGATGGGTGACCTCTTGGGAGGTCCTCGTGTTCATGTGTTTTTTTCACCAAACCGTAGATATAGGGACACGTTTCCCGCATGGTTTTATTATTTCTCCAAATCTCAAGAATTTGGAGATAAAAAGAATGGAAACGCGTAGCCCTTAGGTAAGTTAATCGCGCAAAACATGACGGGTGTGATCATACCAGCACTAATGCACTGGATCCCATTAGAACTCCGCAGCTAAGCGTGCTTGGGCGAGAGTAGTACTAGGATTGGTGACCTCTTGGGAAGTCCTCGTGTTGCACCCCTCTTTTTGAGACTCTTGTGCTTTTTTCACCAAATCGTAGATATAGGGACGCGTTTTCCGCATGGTTTTATTATTTCTTCAAATCTCAAGAATTTAGAGATAAAAAGAAAGGCAACGCGTAGCCCTTAGGTAAGTTAATCGCGTAGAACATGACGGGTGTGATCATACCAGCACTAATGCACCGGATCCCATCAGAACTCCGCAGTCAAGCGTGCTTGGGCGAGAGTAGCACTAGAATGGGTGACCTCTTGGGATATCCTTGTGTTGCACCCCTCCTTTTGAGACTCGTGTCTTTTTTTCACCAAACCGTAGATATAGGGACGCGTTTCCCGCATGGTTTTATTATTTCTTCAAATCTCAAGAATTTAGAGATAAAAAAATGCAACGTGTAGCCCTTAGGTAAGTTAATCGCGGAAAATATGACGGGTGTGATCATACCAGCACTAAAGCACCGGACACTATCTAAACCCCGCGGTTAAGCGTGCTTGGGCGTGAGTAGTACTAGGATGGGTGACCTCTTGGGAAGTCCTCGTGTTGCACCCCTCTTTTTGAGACTCCTGTGTTTTTTTCACCAAACCGTACATATAGGGACGCGTTTCCCGCATGGATTTTTTATTTCTCCAAATCTCAAGAATTTAGAGATAAAAAGAAAGGCAACGCGTAGCCCTTAGGTAAGTTAATCGCGCAAAACATGACGGGTGCGATCAAACCAGCACTAATGCACTGAATCCCATTAGAACTCCACAGTTAAGCGTGCCTGAACTAGATTAGTACTAGGATGGGTGACCTCTTGGGAGGTCCTCGTGTTCATGTGTTTTTTTCACCAAACCATAGATATAGGGACGTGTTTTCCGAATGGTTTTATTATTTCTCCAAATCTCAAGAATTTAGAGATAAAAAGAAAGGCAACGCGTAGACCTTAGGTAAGTTAATCGCACAGAACATGACGGGTGCGATCATACCAGCACTAATGCACCAGATCGCATCAAAACTCCGCAGTCAAACGTGCTTGGGCGAGAGTAGTACTAGGATGGGTGACCTCTTGGGATGTCCTTGTGTTGCACCCCTCCTTTTGAGACTCGTGTCTTTTTTTTCACCAAACCGTAGATATAGGGACGCGTTTCCCGCATGGTTTTATTATTTCTTCAAATCTCAAGGATTTAGAGATAAAAAGAAGGGCAACGCGTAGCCCTTAGGTATGTTAATCACGCAGAACATGATGGGTGCGATCGTACCAGCACTAATGCACCGGACCCCATAAAAACTTCGCGGTTAAGCGTGCTTGGGCGAGAGTAGTACTAGGATGGGTGACCTCTTGGTAAGTCCTCATGTTGCACCCCTCTTTTTGAGACTCATGAGTTTTTTTCACCAAACCGTAGATATAGGGACGCGTTTCCCGCATGGTTTTTTTATTTCGCCAAATATCAAGAATTTAGAGATAAAAAGAAAGGAAATGCGTAACCCTTAGGTAAGTTAATCGCGCAGAACATGACATGGTGCGATCATACCAGCACTAATGCACGGATCCCATTAGAACTCCCTTGATCAAGCGTGCTTGGGCGAGAGTAGTACTTGGATGGGTGACCTCTTGGGATGTCCTCGTGTTGCACCCCTCTTTTTGAGACTCCTGTGTTTTTTTTTTCACTAAACCGTAGATATAGGGACGCACTTCCGCATGGTTTTATTCTTTCTTCAAATCTCAGGAATTTAGAGATAAAAAGAAAGGTAATGCGTAGCCCTTAGGTAAGTTAATCGCGCAATACATGACGGGTGCGATCAAACCAGCACTAATGCACTAGATCCCATTAGAACTCCACAGTTAAGCGTGTCTGGGCGAGATTAGTACTAGGATGGGTGACCTCTTGTTAAGTCCTCGTGTTCATGTGTTTTTTTCACCAAACCATAGATATAGGGACGCGTTTCCCGCATGGTTTTATTATTTCTCCAAATCTCAAGAATTTAGAGATAAAAAGAAATGCAACCCGTAGCCCATAGGTAAGTTAATCGCGCAGAACAAGATGAGTGCGATCATACCAGTAATAATGCACCGGATACCATCAGAATTCCGCAGTCAAGCGTGCTTGGGCGAGAATAGTACTAGGATGGGTGACCTCTTGGGAAGTCCTCGTGTTGCACCCTCTTTTTTGAGACTCTGTGTTTTTTACCAAACAGTAGATATAGGGACGCGTTTCCCGCATTGTTTTATTATTTCTTCAAATCTCAAGAATTTAGAGATAAAAAGAAAGGCAACGCGTAGCCCTTAGGTAAGTTAATCGCGTAAAACATGACAAGTGCGATCATGCCAGCACTAATGCATCGGATACCATCAAAACTCTGCAGTCAAGCGTGCTTGGGCGAGAGTAGTCCTAGGATGGGTGACCTTTTGGGAAGTCCTTGTCTTGCACCCCTCTTTTTGAGACTCGTGTATTTTTTTCACCAAATCGTAGATAAAGGGACGCGTTTTTCGCATGGTTTTATTATTTCTTCAAATCTCAAGAATTTAGAGATAAAAGAAAGACAACGCGTAGCCCTTAGGTAAGTTAATCACTTAAAAAAGAGGACGGGTGCAATCATACTAGCACTAATGCACCTGATCCAATCAGAACTCCGTAGTTAAGCGTGCTTGGGTGAGAGTTGTACTATGATGGGTGACCTCTTGGGAAGTCTTCGTGTTGCACCATTCTTTTTGAGACTCAAGTGTTTTTTTCACCAAACATTAGATAAAGGGACGCGTTTCCCGCATGGTTTTATTATTTCTCCAAATCTCAATAATTTAGAGATAAAAAGAAAGGCAACGCGTAGCCCTTAGGTAAGTTAATCGCGCAGAACATGACGGGTGCGATCAAACCAAAGACTAATGCACGGATCCCATCGAACTCCATGATTAAGCGTGCTTGGGCGAGGTAGTACTAGGATGGTTGACCTCTTGGGAAGTCCTCGTGTTGCACCCGCTCTTTTTGAGGCTCATGTGTTTTTTTCACCAAACCGTAGATATAGGGACGCGTTTTCCGCAAGGTTTTATTATTTTTCCAAATCTTAAGAATTTAGAGATAAAAAAAATTATGGCAACGCGTAGCCCTTAGGTAAGTTAATGCGCGCGAGAACATGACGGGTGCGATCATACCAAAGCACTAATGCACCGGATCTCATTAGAACTTTTGGTTTTAAGCGTGCTTGGCGAGAGTAGTACTAAGATGGGTGACCTCTTTGGAAGTCCTCGTGTTGCACCCCTCTTTTTGAGACTCTTGTATTTTTTTTACCAAACCGTAGATATTGGGACGCGTTTCTCGCATGGTTTTATTATTTCACCAAATCTCAAGAATTTAGAGATAAAAAGAAAGGCAACGCGTAGCTCTTAGGTAAGTTAATCGCGTAGAACATGACGGGGTGCGATCATACCAAGCACTAATGCGGATCCCATCAGAACTCCAGAGTCAAGCATGTTTGGGCGAGAGTAGTACTAGGATGGGTGACCTCTTGGAAAGCCTTCGTGTTGCACCCCTCTTTTTGAGACTCATGTGTTTTTTTTCACCAAACCTTATATATTGGGACGCGTTGTGGTTGCCATTATTTGTTGAAAAACAGTCTCATTTGGGCTTTTAAATTTAAGTTTTCTAGTGTTTATCAAAACTTTTACATTTTTAACCTCTTTTTTTTATTAACTTACCAAACTTAAAATTTTGATTTTTTTTTTGCACAGCAATGTATCATTATATATATAATTTTGGTACATCGATGGAAATAGCTATTGATTAATTACGTTTTTTTAAGGTAAATAGTATTATATCGTATAATAAACACAAAAGTATAACATGGAATTATGGTAAAAGCTTATATTTTTTAATTGTTGGTCCTTGGTTCAAATCTAATTAGAAACATAATAATCATATTTTTAACTTTTGATCATATGCATCATATAAGTTGGTTTATTTCCTTTTTTTATTCCTACTGCATTTAAGGTAAATAATATGTGATTGTATATTAACACAAGGGTAAAAATTCAATTTATCGTAGAAGCCTGCGTTTTTATTGTAGGTCATCGGTTCAAATCCAATTAGAAAAATAATAATTATATTTATAACTTTCTAACATGCACATCATATAAGTCCTCGTGTTGCACCCCTCTTTTTGAGACTCTTGTGTTTTTTTCCACCAATCCGTAGATATAGGGACGCGTTTCCCGCATGGTTTTATTATTTCTTCAAATCTCAAGAATTTAGAGATAAAAAAAAGGCAACGCGTAGCCCTTAGGTAAGTTAATCGTGCAGAACATGACGGGTGCGATCATACCAGCACTAATGCATCGGATCCCATCAGAACTCTGCAGTAAAGCGTGCTTGGGCGAGAGTAGTACTAGGATGGGTGACCTCTTGGGAAGTCCTTGTGTTGCACCCCTCTTTTTGAGACTCATGTATTTTTTTCACCAAGCCTTAGATATAGGGACGCGCGTTTCCCGCATGGTTTTATTATTTCTCCAAATCTCAAGAATTTAGAGAAAAAGAAAGGCAACGCGTAGCCCTTAGTTAATTTAATCGCGCAGAAAATGACGGGTGCGATCATACCAGCACTAATGCACCGGATCCCATCAGAACTCATGATCAAAGCGTGCTTGGGGAGAGTAGTACTAGGATGGGTGACCTCTTGGGAATTCTTCGTGTTGCACCCTCTTTTTGAGACTGTTTTGTTTTTTTCACCAAACCGTATATATAGGGACGCGTTTGTCGTTTTGCCACCATTTTCGAATTTAGAGATAATAAAAAAAACCTCGTTTGGGTTTTTAAATTTGACTTTTTTGTGTTTATCAAAACTTTTACATTTTAACCTTTTTTATTAACTTACCAAACTTAAAATTTTGATTTTTTGCACAACAATGTATCATTATTTATATAAATTTGGTATATGGATGGAAATGACAATTGTTTAATTACGCTTTTTTTAAGGTAAATAGTATTAGATTTTATAATAAACACAAAAGTATAACATGGAATGATGGTAAAAGCTTATATTTTTTAATTGTTGGCCCTTGGTCCAAATCCAATTAGAAACATAATAATCATATTTTTAACTTTTGAACATACGACATCATATAAGTTGGTTTATTTCCTTTTTATTCCTACTACAGTTAAGGTAAATAATATGTGATTGTATATTAACACATGGGTAGAAATTCAATTTATCGTAGAAGCCTACGTTTTTATTGTTGGTCATTGGTTCAAATCCAATTACAAAAATAATAATTATATTTATAACTTTCTAACATGTGACATCATATAAGTCCTCGTGTTGCACCCCTCTTTTTGATACTCTGTGTTTTTTTCACAAAGCCTTAGATATAGGGACGCGTTTCCGCATGGTTTTATTATTTCTCCAAATCTCAAGAATTTTAGAGATAAAAGAAAGGCAACGAGTAGCCCTTAGTTAATTTAATCGCGAAAGAAGATGCGGGTGCGATCATACCAGCACTAATGCACCGGATCCCATCGAACTCATGATCAAGCGTGCTTGGGTGAGAGTAGTACTAGGATGGTTGACCTCTTGGGAATTCTTCGTGTTGCACCCTCTTTTTTGAGACTCATGTGTTTTTTTCACCAAACCATATATATAGGGACGTGTCGCGTTGCCACCATTTCGTTGAAATTTGACCTCGTTTGGGTTTTTAAATTTAACTTTTTGTGTTTATCAAAACTTTTACATTTTAACCTTTTTTTATTAACTTACCAAACTTAAAATTTTGATTTTTTTGCACAGCAATGTATCATTATTTATATAAATTTGGTATATGGATGGAAATGACAATTGTTTAATTACGCTTTTTTTAAGGTAAATAGTATTAGATTGTATAATAAACACAAAAGTATAACATGGAATGATGGTAAAAGCTTATATTTTTTAATTGTTGGTCCTTGGTCCAAATCCAATTAGAAACATAATAATCATATTTTTAACTTTTGAACATACGCATCATATAAGTTGGTTTATTTCCTTTTTTATTCCTACTATGTTTTTAAGGTAAATAATATGTGATTGTATATTAACACATGGGTAGAAATTCAATTTATCGTAGAAGCCTACGTTTTTATTGTTGGTCATTGGTTCAAATCCAATTACAAAAATAATAATTATATTTATAACTTTCTAACATGCACATCATATAAGTCCTCGTGTTGCACCCCTCTTTTTTGAGACTCTCTGTTTTTTTTTCACCAAGCCTTAGATATAGGGACGCGTTTTCCCGCATGGTTTTATTATTTCTTCAAATCTCAAGAATTTAGAGATAAAAGAAAGGCAACGCGTAGCCCTTAGTTAATTTAATCGTAGAAAGATGACGGGTGCGATCATACCAAAGCACTAATGCACGGATCCCATCAGAACTCCGTGATCAAGCGTGCTTGGGGAGAGTAGTACTAGGATGGGTGACCTCTTGGGAATTCTTCGTGTTGCACCCCTCTTTTTGAGACTCATGTGTTTTTTTCACCAAACCATATATATAGGGACGCGTTGTCATGGTTGCCACCATTTTCGAAATTTAGAGAATTGACCTCGTTTAGGGTTTTTAAATTTGACTTTTTTGTGTTTATCAAAACTTTTACATTTTAACCTTTTTTTATTAACTTACCAAACTTAAAATTTTGATTTTTTTTGCACAGCAATGTATCATTATTTATATAAATTTGGTATATGGATGGAAATGACAATTGTTTAATTACGTTTTTTTTAAGGTAAATAGTATTAGATTGTATAATAAACACAAAAGTATAACATGGAATGATGGTAAAAGCTTATATTTTTAATTGTTGGTCCTTGGTCCAAATCTAATTAGAAACATAATAATCATATTTTTAACTTTTGAACATACGCATCATATAAGTTGGTTTATTTCTTTTTTTTCCTAAAAGATTTAAGGTAAATAATATGTGATTGTATATTAACACATGGGTAAAATTCAATTTATCGTAGAAGCCTACGTTTTTATTGTTGGTCATTGGTTCAAATCCAATTACAAAAATAATAATTATATTTATAACTTTCTAACATGCACATCATATAAGTCCTCGTGTTGCACCCTCTTTTTGATACTCTGTTTTTTTCACCAAACCGTAGATATAGGGACGTGTTTCCCGCATGGTTTTATTATTAATCTCAAGAATTTAGAGATAAAAAAAAGAAAGACAAAACGTAGCCCTTAGGTAAGTTAATCGCGCAAAACATGGCGGGTGCGATCATACCCGGCACTAATGCACCGGATCCCACGAACTCAAGTGATCAAGCGTGCTTGGCGAGAGTAGTACTAGGATGGGTGACCTCTTAACGAGTTATGATGGGATCCAGTGCATTAGTGCTGGTATGATCGCACCCGTCATGTGCGTGATTAACATACCTAAGGGCTACATAAGTTGTCTTTCTTTTTTATCTCTAAATTCTTGAGATTTGGAGAAAAATAAAACAATGATGGAAAACGTCCTCTATATCTACGGTTTGGTGAAAAACACAGAGTCTCAAAAGAGGGTGCAAACAAGGACTTCCCAAGAGGTCACCATCATCCTAGTACTACTCGCCCAAGCACGCACACTTAACTTTGGGTTTCTGCGTTGCGTTGCTTTCTTTTTATCTCTAAATTCTTGAGATTTGGAGAAATAATAAAACCACGTTGCCATTCTTTTTTTAGTCTCTATATTCTTGAGATTTGGTGAAAAAAAACACATGAGGTCTCAAAAAGAGGTCAATAGGGATTACTTCCCAAAAGGTCACCCATCCTTTACCATCATTCCATGTTATACTTTGAAGTTTTGATGGGATCGGTGCATTATTTACTTAAAACAATCGTAATTAAACAATGTCATTTCCATTAATTACCAAAGGGATACGCGTTGATACTTTCTTTTTCTCTCTCAAATTTTTAGATTTGTAAGAAATAATAAAAGGTTAAAATGTAAAAGTTTTGATAAAAATTTACGGTTTGGTGAAAAAAACACAGGAGTTCAAAAATAGGGGTGCAACACAAGGACATCCCAAGAGGTCACCCATCCTAGTACAACTCTCGCTCAAGCACGCTTAACTGCGGAGTTCTTATAGGATCCGATGCATTAGTGCTGGTATGATCGCACCCGTCATGTTTTGCGCGATTAATTTACCTAAGGGCTACGCGTTGCCTTTCTTTTTATCTCTAAATTCTTGAGATTTGGAGAAATAATAAAACCATGCGAGAAACACGTCCCTATATCTACGGTTTGGTGAAAAAAACACATGAGTTTCAAAAAGAGGAGTGCAACACGTTGATTTCCCAAGAGGTCACCCATCCTAGTACTATTCTCACCCAAGCACGCTTAACTACGGAGTTCTTATGGGATCCGGTGCATTAGTACTGGTATGATTGCACCAGAATGTTCTGCGCGATTTACTTACCTAAGGGCTACGCGTTGCCTTTCTTATTATCTCTAAATTCTTGAGATTTTGAGAATAATAAAACCATGCGGGAAACACGTCCCTATATCTACGGTTTGGTGAAAAAAAAACCACAGGAGTCTCAAAAAGAAGGGTGCAACACAAGGACTTCCCAATAGGTCACCCATCCTAGTACTACTCTCGCCCAAGCAGGCTTGACTGCGGAGTTCTGATGGGATCCGGTGCATTAGTGCTGGTATGATCGCACCGGTCATGTTCTGCGCAATTTACTTACCTAAGGGCTACGCGTTGCCTTTCCTTTTATCTCTAAATTCTTGAGATTTGGAGAAATAATAAAACCATGTGGGAAATACATCCCTATATCTAGGGTTTGGTGAAAAAAAAACACATGAGTCTAAAAAAGAAGGGTGCAACACAAGGACTTCCCAAGAGGTCAACCATCCTAATACTACTCTCGCCCAAAAACGCTTGACTGTAGAGTTCTGATGGGATCCGGTGCATTAGTGCTAGTATGATTGCACCCGTCATGTTCTGCGCGATTAACTTACCTAAGGGCTACACGTTGCCTTTCTTTTTATCTCTAAATTCTTGAGATTTGGAGAAATAATAAAACCATGCGGGAAACGCGTCCATACATCTACAGTTTGTTAAAAAACACATGAGTCTAAAAAAAAGGGTGAAACACGAGGACTTCCCAAGAGGTCCCCATCCTTGTTCTACTCTCGCCCAAGCACGCTTGACTGTAGAGTTCTGATGGGATCCGGTGCATTAGTGCTGGTATGATTGCACCCGTCATGTTTTGCACAATTAACTTACATAAGGGCTACGCGTTGCCTTTCTTTTTATCTCTAAATTCTTGAGATTTGAAGAAATAATAAAACCATGCGGGAAACGCGTCCCTATATATGCGGTTTGGTAAAAAAAAAACGCAGGAGTCTCAAAAAGAGGGGTGCAACACGAGAACTTCCGAAGAGGTCACCCATCCTAGTACAACTCTCGCCCAAGCACGCTTGACTACGGAGTTCTGATTGGATTCGGTGATTAGTGCTGGTATGATCGCACCCATCATCTTCTGCGCGATTAACTTACCTAAGGGCTACGCATCCCTATATCTACGGTTTGGTGAAAAAAAACTCATGGTCTCAAAAAGAGGGGTGCAAAACGAGGACTTCCCAAAAGGTCACCCTTCCTAGTACTATTCTCGCCCAAGCACGCTTAACTGCGGAGTTCTGATGAGATCCGGTGCATTAGTGCTGGTATGATCGCAACCATCATGTTCTGCATGATTAACTTACATAAGGGCTACGCATTGCCTTTCTTTTTATCTCTAAATTCTTGAGATTTGAAGAAATAATAAAACCATGCTGGAAACTCGTCCCTATATATACGGTTTGGTGAAAAAAAACACAAGAGTCTCAAAAAGAGGGGTGCAACACAAGAACTTCCCTATATATACGATTTGGTGAAAAAAACACACGAGTCTCAAAAAGAGGGGTGCAACACGAGGACTTCCCAAAAGGTTACCATCCTAGTACTACTCTCACCCAAGCACGCTTAACTGCGAAGTTCTGATGGGATCCAGTGCATTAGTGCTGGTATGATCGCAACATAATGTTCTGCGCGATTAACTTACCTAAGGGCTACGCATTGCCTTTCTTTTTATCTTTAAATTCTTGAGATTTGGAGAAATAATAAAACCATGCGGGAAACGCGTTCCTATATCTACGATTTGGTAAAAACAAACACAAGAGTCTCAAAAAGAGGGGTGAAACACGAGGACTTCCCAAGAGGTCACCCATCCTAGTACTACTCTCGCCCAAGCACGCTTGTCTGCGAAGTTCTCTTGGGATCCGGTGCACTAGTGCTGGTATGATCGCACCCGTCATGTTCTGCGTGATTAACTTACCTAAGGGCTACGCGTTGCCTTTCTTATTATCTCTAAATTCTTGAGATTTGAAGAAGTAATAAAACCATGCAGGAAACTCGTCCCTATATCTACGGTTTGGTAAAAAAACACTAGAGTCTCAAAAAAAGGGTTGCAACATGAGGACTTCCAAGAGGTCACCCATCCTAGTACTATTTTCGCCCAAGCACGCTTCACTGCGGAGTTCTGATGGGATCCGGTGTATTAGTGCTGGTATGATCGCACCCGTCATGTTCTGCGCGATTAACTTATCAAAGGGCTACGCGTTGCCTTTCTTTTTATCTCTAAATTCTTGAGATTTGGAGAAATAATAAAATCCTGCGGGAAACGCGTCCCTATATCTACGGTTTGGTGAAAAAAATACAGGGGTCTCAAAAAGTGGGGTGCAACACGAGGACTTTCCAAGAGATAACCCATCCTAGTACTACTCTTGCCCAAGCACGCTTGTCTGCGGAGTTCTGATGATATCCGGTGCATTAGTGTTGGTATGATCGCAATAGTCATGTTTTGCGCGATTAACTTACCTAAGGGCTACGCGTTGCCATTCTTTTTATCTCTAAAATCTTGAGATTTGGAGAAATAATAAAACCATGCAGGAAACGCGTCCCTATATCCACGGTTTGGTGAAAAAAAACACAGGAGTCTCAAAAAGAGGGGTGCAACACAAGGACTTCCCACCAGGTCACACATTCTAGTACTACTCTCGCCCAAGCACGCTTGACTGCGGAGTTCTGCTGGGATCCGGTGCATTAGTGCTGGTATGATCGCACCCGTCATGTTTTGCGCGATTAACTTACAAAAGGGCTACGCATTGCCTTTCTTTTTATCTCTAAATTCTTGAGATTTGAAGAAATAATAAAACCATGCGGGAAACGCTTCCCTATATCTACGGTTTGGTGAAAAAAAACACATGAGTCTCAAAACGAGGGGTGCAACACGAGGACTTATATGATGTGCATGTAAGAAAGTTATAAATATAATTATTATTTTTCTAATTGGATTTGAACCAATGACCAACAATAAAAACGTAGGCTTCTACGATAAATTGAATTTTTACCCCTGCGTTAATATACAATCACATATTATTTACCTTAAATGCAGTAGGAATAAAAAAAGGAAATAAACCAACTTATATGATGCGTATGTTCAAAAGTTAAAAATATGATTATTATGTTTCTAATTGGATTTGAACCAAGGACCAACAATTCAAAAATATAAGTTTTTACCATCATTTCATGTTATACTTTTGTGTTTATTATACGATCTAATACTATTTACCTTAAAATAAACATAATTAAACAATAGCCATTTCCATCCACGTACCAAATTTATATAAATAATAATACATTGCTGTGCAAAAAATCAAATTTTTAAGTTTGGGAAGTTAATAAAAAAAGAGGTTAAAATGTAAAAGTTTTTATAAACACTAAAAAAGTTAAATTTAAAAGCCCAAACGAGACTGCTTTCAACGAAAACGGTGGCAGGGCGACGCGTCCTTATATATACGGTTTGGTGAAAAAAAACACATGAGCCTCAAAAAGAGGGGTGCAACACGAAGACCTACCAAGAGGTTACCCATCCAAGCACTACTCTCGCCCAAGCACGCATGACTGCGGAGTTCTGATGGGATCCGGTGCATTAGTGCTGGTATGATCGCACCCGTCATGTTCTGCTAGATACGCGTTGATTTTCTTTTTATCTCTAAATTCTTGAGATCTGGAGAAATAATAAAACCATGGGGAAAGCGCGTCCCTATATCTACGGTTTGGTGAAAAAAACACAAGAGTCTCGTAAAGAGGGGTGCAACACGAGGACTTCCCAAGAGGTCACCCATCCTGGTACTACTCTCGTCCAAACATGCTTAACTGCGGAGTTCTAATGAGATCCGGTGCATTAGTGCTGGTATGATCGCACCTGTCATGTTCTGCGCGATTAACTTACCTAAGGGCTACGCGTTGCCTTTCTTTTTATCTCTAAATTCATTAGATTTGAAGAAATAATAAAACCACGCGGGAAACGCATCCCTGTATCTACTGTTTGGTGAAAAAAACACAGGAGTCTCAATAAGAGGGGTGTAGCTTGAGGACTTCCCAAGAGGTCACCCATCCTAGTACTACTCTCGCCCAAACACGCTTGACTGCAGAGTTCTGATGGTATCCGGTGCATTAGTGCTGGTATGATCGCACCCATCATGTTCTGCGCGATTAACTTACCTAAGGGCTACGCGTTGCGCTTCTTTTTATCTCTAAATTCTTGAGATTTGGAGAAATAATAAAATCATGCAGGAAACGCGTCCCTATATCTATGGTTTGGTGAAAAAAACACATGAGTCTCAAAAAGAGGGGTGCAACACGAGGACTTCCCAAGAGGTCACCCATCCCAGTACTACTCTCGCCCAAGCACTCTTAGCTGCGGAGTTTTGATGGGATCCGGTGCATTAGTGCTGGTATGATCAAACCCGTCATGTTTTACGCGATTAACATACCTAATTGCTACGCGTTGCCTTTCTTTTTATCTCTAAATTCTTAAGATTTGAAGAAATAATAAAACCATGCGGGAAACGCGTCCCTATGTCTACAGTTTGGTGAAAAAAAACACAGGAGTCTCAAAAAGAGGGGTGCAACACGAAAACTTCCCAAGAGGTCACCCATCCTAATACGGCGCTCGCCCAAGCACGCTTGACTTCGGAGTTCTGATAGGATCCGATGCATTAGGAATAAAAAAGGAAATAAACCAACTTATATGGTCAGTATGTTCAAAAGTTAAAAATATGATTATTATGTTTCTAATTGGATTTGAACCAAGGACCAACAATTAAAAAATATAAGCTTTTACCATCATTCCATGTTATACTTTTGTGTTTATTATACGACCTAATACTATTTACCTTAAAACAAACGTAATTAAACAATAGCCATTTCTATCCACGTACCAAATTTATATAAATAATGATACATTGCTGTGCAAAAAATCAAAATTTTAAGTTTGGTAAGTTAATAAAAAAAGAGGTTAAAAATGTAAAAATTTTGATAAAAACGAAAAAAGTTAAATTCAAAAGCCCAAACGAGGCTGTTTTTAACGAAAAAGGTGGCAAGGCAACGCGTCCCTATATATACGGTTTGGTGAAAAAAACACATGAGTCTCAAAAAGAGGGGTGCAACATGAAGACTTCCCAAGAAGACACCCATCCTAGTACTACTCTCGGCCAAGCACGCTTAACTACGAAGTTGTGATGGGATCCGGTGCATTAGTGCTGGTATGATCGCACCCGTCATGTTCTGCGCGATTAACTTACCTAAGGGCCACGCCTTGCCTTTCTTTTTATCTCTACATTCTTGAGATATGGAGAAATAATAAAAACATGCGGGAAATGTGCCCCTATATCTACGGTTTGGTGAAAAAAACACAGGAGTCTCAAAAAGAAGGGCGCAACACGAAGACTTCCCAAGAGGTCACCTATCCTAGTACTACTCTTACCCAAGCATGCTTAACTGCGGAATTTTGTTGGGATCCGGTGCATTAGTGCTAATATGATCGCACCCATCATGTTCTGCGCGATTAGCTTACCTAAGGGCTACGCGTTGCCTTTCTTTTTATCTCTAAATTCTTGAGATTTAGAGAAATAATAAAACCATGCGGGAAACGCGTCCCTATATCTACGGTTTGGTGAAAAAACACATGAGCCTCAAAAAGAGGGGTGCAACACGAGGACTTCCCAAGAGGTCACCCATCCTAGTACTCCTCTCGCCCAAGCACGCTTAACTGCGGAGTTCTGATGGGATCCGGTGCATTAGTGCTGGTATGATCGCACCTGTCACATTTTGCGCGAGTAACTTACCTAAGGGCTACGCCTTGCCTTTCTTTTTATCTCTACATTCTTGAGATTTGGAGAAATAATAAAGCCATGCATCCCTATATCTACGGTTTGGTGAAAAAAAAACATACGAGTCTCAATAAGAGGGGTGCAACACGAGGACATCCCAAGAGGTCACCCATCCTAGTACTACTCTCTCCCAAGCGAGCTTAACTGCGGAGTTCTGATGGGATCTGGTGCATTAGTGCTGGTATGATCGCACCCGTCATGTTCTGCGCGATTAACTTACCTAAGGAGTCTCTATTTATACGCTTTGGTGAAAAAAACACAAGAGTCTCAAAAAGAAGGGTGCAAGACGAGGACTTCCTAAGAGGTCACCCATCCTAGAACTACTTTCGCCCAAACACGCTTGACTGCGGAGTTCTGATAGGATCTGGTGCATTAATGCTGGTATGATCGCACCAGTCATGTTCTGCGCGATTAACTTACCTAAGGGCTACGCGTTACCTTTCTTTTTATCTCTAAATTCTTGAGATTTGGAGAAATAATAAAACCACGCGGGATACGCGTCCTTATATCTTCGGTTAGGTGAAAGAAACACAGAGTCTCAAAAAGAGGGGTGCAACACGAGGACTTCTCAAGAGGTCACACATCCTAGTACTACTCTCACCCAAGCACGCTTGACTGCGAAGTTCTGATGGGATCCATTGCATTAGTGCTGGTATGATCAAAACATAATGTTCTAACTTACCTAAGGGCTACGCGGTGCCTTTCTTTTTATCTCTAAATTCCTTAGATTTGGAGAAATAATAAAAATTTGCGGGAAACACGTACCTATATCTATAGTTTGGTGAAAAAAACACAGGAGTCTCAAAAAGAGGGGTGCAACACAAGGATTTACCAAGAGGTCACCCAACTTAGTACTACACTCGCCCAAGCACGCTTAACTGCGGAGTACTTATGGGATCCGGTGTATTAGTGCTGGTATGATCGCACCCGTCATGTTTTGCGCGATTAACTTACCTAAGGGCTACCATATGCCTTTCTTTTTATCTCTAAATTTTTGAGATTTGGAAAAATAGTAAAACCATGCGGGAAACGCTTCCCTATATCAACGGTTTGGTGAAAAAAAACATAGGAGTCTCAAAAAGAGGGGTACAATACGAGGACTTCCTAAAAGGTCACCCATCCTAGTACTACTCTTGCCCAAGCACGCTTGACTGCGGAGTTCTATTGGGATCCGATGCATTAGTGCTGGTATGATCGCGCCCGTTATGTTCTGCGTGATTAACTTACCTAAGGGCTACGCGTTGAATTTCTTTTTATCTCTAAATTCTTGAGATTTAGAGAAATAATAAAACTAAGCGGGAAACTCGTCCCTATATCTACGGCTTGGTGAAAAAAACACATAAGTCTCAAAAAGAGGGGTGCAACACGAGGACTTCCGAAGAGGTCACCCATCCGAGTAATACTCTCGCCCAAGCACGCTTAACTGCAAATTCTTGAGATTTGGAGAAATAATAAAACCATGCGGGAAACGCGTCCCTATATCTACGATTTGGCGAAAAAAAAACACATTCATCTCAAAAAGAAGGGTGCAACCCAAGGACTTCCCAAGAGGTCACCCATCCTAGTAGTACTCTCACCCAAGCACGCTTGACTACGAAGTTCATATAAGATCCTGTGCATTAGTGCTGTTATGATCACACACGTCATGTTTTCCACGATTAACATACCTAAGGGTTATGCGTTGCCTTTCTTTTTATCTCTAAATTATTGAGATTTGGAGAAATAATAAAACTATGCGGGAACCGCGTCACCCATCCTAGTAGTACTCTCGCCCAAGCACGCTTGACTACGAAGTTCATATAAGATCCTGTGCATTAGTGCTGTTATGATCACACACGTCATGTTTTCCACGATTAACATACCTAAGGGTTATGCGTTGCCTTTCTTTTTATCTCTAAATTATTGAGATTTGAAGTAATAATAAAACAATGCGGGAAACCCATCCCTATATCTACGGTTTGGTGAAAAAAACACAGGAGTCTCAAAAAGAAGGGTGCAACACGAGGACATCCCAAGAGGTCACCCATCCTAGTACTACTCTCGCCCAAGCACGCTTGACTGTAGAGTTCTGATAGGATCTGGTGCATTAGTGCTGGTATGATCGCACCAATGATGTTCTGCGCGATTAACTTACCTAAGGGCTACGCGTTGCCTTTCTTTTTATCTCTAAATTCTTGAGATGTGATCCGGTGCATTAGTGCTGGTATGATCCCACCCGTCATTTTCTGCGCGACTAACTTACGTAAGGGCTACGCGATGCCTTTCTTTTTATCTCTAAATTCTTGAGATTTGGAGAAAGAATAAAACCATGAGGGAAACGCGTCCCTATATTTACAGTTTGGTGAAAAAAACACATGAGTCTCAAAAAGTGGTGTGCAACAGGAGGACTCCCAAGAGGTCACCCATCCTAGTCCTACTCTTGCCCAAGCACGCTTAGCTGCGGAGTGCTGATGGAATCCAGTGTATTAGTGCTGGTATGATCGCACCTGTCATGTTCTGCGCGATTAACTTACCTAAGGGCTACGCGTTGCCTTTCTTTTTATCTCTAAATTTTTGAGATTTGGAGAAATAATAAACCATATGGGAAACGCGTCCCTATATCTACGGTTTGGTGAAAAAAAACATAGGAGCCTAAAAAAGAAGGGTGCAACACAAGGACTTCCCAAGAGGTCACCCATCCTAGTACTACTCTCGCCCAAGCACGCTTAGCTGCGGAGTTTTGATGGCATCTGGTGCATTAGTGCTGGTATGATAGCACCCGTCATGTTCTGCGTGATTAACTTACCTAAGGGCTACGCGTTGCCTTTCTTTTTATCTCTAAATTCTTGAGATTTGGAGAAATAATAAAACCATGTGGGAAACGCGTCCCTATATCTACGGTTTGATAAAAAAAATCACAGGAGTCTCAAAAAGAGGGGTGCAACACGAGGACTTCCCAAGAGGTCACGCAACCTAGTACTAATCTCACCCAAGCACGCTTAACTGCGGAGGACTTATGGGATTCGGTGTATGAGTGCTGGTATGATCGCACCCGTCATGTTCTGCGCGATTAACTTACCTAAGGGCTACGTGATGCCTTTTTTTTATCTCTAAATTCTTGAGATTTGGAGAAATAATAAAACAATACGGGAAACGCATTCCTATAACTACGGTTTGGTGCAAAAAAATACAGGAGTCTCAAAAAGAGAGGTGCAACACGAGGACTTCCCAAGAGGTCACCCATCCATGTACTACTCTCGCCCAAGCACGTTTAACTGCGGAGTTCTGATGGGATTCGGTGCATTAGTGCTAGTATGATCGCACCCATCACGTTCTGCATGATTAACTTACCTTAGGGCTACGCGTTGCCTTTCTTTTTATCTCTAAATTCTTGAGAGGTGGAGAAATAATAAAACCATGCGGGAAAGCGTCCCTATATCTAAGGTTTGGTGAAAAAAACACAGGAGTCTCGAAAAGAGGGGTGCAACACGAGAACATCCCAAGAGGTCACCCATCCTAGTACTACTCTCGCCCAAACACGCTTGACTATGGAGTTCAGATGGGATCCAGTGTATTATTGCTGGTATGATCGCACCCTTTATGTTCTGCGCGATTAACTTACCTAAGGGCTACGCGTTGCCTTTTTTTATCTCTAAATTCTTGAGATTTGAAGAAATAATAAAACCATGCGGGAAACGCGTCCCTATATCTACAGTTTGGTGAAAAAAAACACAAGAGTCTCAAAAAGAGGGGTCCAGCACAAGGACTTCCGAAGAGGTCACTCATCCTAGTACTATTCTCGCCCAAGCACGCTTGACTGCGGAGTTCTGATGGGATCCCCTGCATTAGTGCTTCTATGATCGCACCCATTATCTTCTGCGCGATTAACTTACCTAAGGGCTACGCGTTGCCTTTCTTTTTATCTCTAAATTCTTGAGATTTGGAGAAATAATAAAACCATGCGGTAAACGCGTCCCTATATCTACGGTTTGGTGAAAAAAATACAGGAGTCTCAAAAGAAGTGTGCAACCCGAGGACTTCCCAAGAGGTCACCCATCCTGGTAATACTCTCGCCCAAACACGCTTGACTGCGAAGCTCTGATGGGATCTGGTGCATTAGTACTGGTATGATCATACCCGACATGTTTTGCGCGATTAACTTACGTAAGGGCTACTCGTTGCCTTTCTTTTTATCTCTAAATACTTGAGATTTGGAGAAATAATAAAACCATGCAGGAAACACGTCCCTATATCTACGGTTTGGTGAAAAAAAACACAAGAGTCTAAAAAGTGGGGTGCAACACGATGACATCCCAAGAGGTCACCCATCCTAGTACTTCTCTCGCCCAAGCACGCTTAGCTGCGGAGTTCTGATGGAATCCGGTGCATTAGTGCTGGTATGATCGCACCTGTCATGTTCTGCACGATTAACTTACCTAAGGGCAACACGTTTCCTTTCTTTTTATCTCTAAATTCTTGAGATTTGGAGAAATAATAAAACTATGCGAGAAACGCGTCCCTATATCTACGGTTTGATGAAAAAAATTACAGGAGTCTCAAAAAGAGCGGTGCAACACGAGGACTTCCCAAGAGGTCACCCAACCTAGTACTACTCTCGCCCAAGCACGCTTAACTGTGGAGTACTGATGGGATCCGGTGTATTAGTGCTGGTATGATCGCACTCGTCATTTTCTGCGCGAATAACTTACCTAAAGGCTACAGGGTGTCTTTCTTTTTATCTCTAAATTCTTGAGATTTGGAGAAATAATAAAACAATGCGGGAAACGCGTCCCTATATCTATGGTTTGGTGAAAAAAAATACAAGAGTCTCAAAAAGAGGGGTGGAACACGAGGACTTCCCAAGAGGCACCCATCCTAGTAATACTCTATTCTAAGCACGCTTAACTGCAAAGTCCTGACGGTATCCGGTGCATTAATGCAGGTATAATCACAGTCGCGATTATGATGGGATCCGCGCATTTGCATTAATAAAACCATGATCTTAAGGGCGTCCCATTATTTATGATGGTATCGGTGCTAAATTCTTAATTTGGAGAAATAATAAAAGGAAACGCGTCCCTATATTAGGGTTTGGTGAAAAAAACATGAGCGAGGGGTTATGATCCCAAGGGATCCTAACTACTGCATTAGTGCTTCTCATGAGTCGATGGGATCCGGTGCATTATGTTGATCGCACCCCGTCATGTTTTTGGCGATTAACTTACCTAAAGGCTACGCGTTGCCTTTCTTTTTATCTCTAAATTCTTGAGATTTGGAGAAATAATAAAACCATGCGGAAAACGCGTCCCCTATATCTAGGGTTTGGTGAGTCTCAAAAAAAAAAAAAACATGAGTCTCAAAAGAGGGTGGGCAACACTAGTAGGACTTCCCAAGAGGTCCCCATCCTTTAGATTTAGAAATAATAAAACCATGTGGAAACGCGCTATATCTACGGTTTGGTAAAAAAAACATAGGAGTCTCAAAAAAGAGGGGTGGGATCCGGTGCATTAGTCTTTGGTGTGATCGCAGTTCGATGAGATCATGTTTTGTCGATTAACTTAACCTACCTAAGGCTACGCGTTGCCTTTCTTTTTATCTCTAAATTCTTGAGATTTGAAGAAATAATAAAACCATGCGGGAAACACGTCCCTATATCTACGGTTTGGTGAAAAAAAAAAAAACACATGAGTCTCAAAAGGAGAAGAGGGTGCAACACAAAGAGGACTTCCCAAGAGGTCACCGATCCTAGTACTACTGCCTTTCTTTTTATCTCCTTGAGATTTGCATGAAATTAAAACCATGCGGGAAGCAGAGTCCTTATTCTCGGTTTGGTGAAAAAAAATGGGAGTCTCAAAAATGGGTGCAACACGAGGACTTCCCAAGTGCATTAGTGCTGGTATGATAGCACTTGACTACGGTCATGTTTTGCATTAGATTAATTTACCGTCCTAAGGATTAACTTGCTTAAGGGCTACGAGTTGCCTTTCTTTTTATCTCTAAATTCTTGAGATTTGAAGAAATAATAAAACCATGCGGGAAACGCGTCCATATATCTACGGTTTGGTGAAAAAAACACAGGAGTCTCAAAAAAGTGGGGTGCAACACGAGGACTTCCCAAGAGGTCACCCATCCTAGTACTACTCTCGCCCAAGCACGCTTGAGGCTGCGGAGTTACGATGGGATCGGTGCATTAGTCTTTGGTATGATGAGTCTCACCCGTCATGTTTTGCGCGATTAACTTACCTAAGGGCTACGTGTGTTACCTTTCTTTTTATCTCTAAATTCTTGAGATTTGGAGAAATAATAAAACCATGCGGGAAATGCGTCCCTATATCTACGGTTTGGTGAAAAAAACACATGAGTCTCAAAGAGGGTGCAACACGAGGACTTCCCAAGAGGTCACCCATCCTAGTACTACTTTCTGCCCAAGCACGTTTGAATAAAACACAGGAGTCTGATGGGAGTCCCAAGAGGTCATCCTAATGGGATCCGTTGATAGGTGCATTAGTCTTTGGTATGGACACGTGATCGTGTGATTAATTTACCTATAGGGCTCGCTTTTCCTTTCTTTTTATCTCTAAATTCTTGAGATTTGGAGAAATAATAAAACCGTCATATTTACGTTTGGTGATTAACTTACCAAAAAGGGGCTACAGGAGGACTTTGCCTTTCTTTTTATCTCTAAATTCTTGAGATTTGGAGAAATAATAAAACCATGCGGGAAACGCCTCCCTATGCTACGATTTGGTGAAAAAAAAGACCGTAGTCTCAAAAAGAGGGGTACAACACGAGGACTTCCTAAGATGTCACCCATCCTAGTACTACTCTCGCCCAAGCACGCTTAACTGCGAGGTTCTAATGGGATCCGGTGCATTAGTGCTGGCATGATCACACCCGTCATGTTTTGTGCGATTAACTTACCTAAGGGCCACGCGTTGTCTTTCTTTTTTATCTCTAAATTCTTGAGATTTGGAGAAATAATAAAACCATGCGGGAAACGCGTCCCTATATCTATGGTTTGGTGAAAAAACACAGGAGTCTAAAAAAGATGGGTGCAACACGAGGACATCCCAAGAGGTCATCCATCCTAGTACTACTCTTGCCCAAGTACGCTTGACTGCGGAGTTCTGATAGGATCCAGTGCATTAGTGCTGGTATGATCGCACACGTGATGTTCTGCGCGATTAACTTACCTATGGTCTATGTTGCGCGTAATTTTTTTTTATCTCTAAATTCTTGAGATTTATAGAAATAAAAGATACCGTCTCGGGGAAAGGGATTGGTGCCACTTCAAGTATCTACGGTTTGGTGAAAAAAAGTAAAAACACAAATAAATGATTATAGGAGTTTTAACTAATAACTAAACTAGAAGGCAATAAAGTAAAAGAATGAATGAGATCAATTGAGAGAGATAGGCTAGGTTATCGTGAGTTGAGGTGTGATAGCCGATTGGATCGTCTTGGTAAAAAAGTGACGTGCGGGTTTCTTTCTTTTTTATCTCTAAATTCTTGGGATTTGGAGAAATACTAATCGATGGGAAACGGGCGACTAGTTGGGCAACTTGGTGAAAAAAATAGGAGTCTCAAACCTTCAAGGTGCGGCAGAGGAGTTCTTCAATGGTTTCTTCTTATCCCTAAGTGAAACTCTAGCTACTTGTGCATGCCTTGATAATACATCCTGCGTGAATCAAGGGTGAACAACAACCAATCTTGCGCTCCTCTTACCCGTTGAAATCCTTAACTTATTCCTAAGCGGATTAATCTTCACCATCAATAGATTGAATAAAGATCATATTCATTCGTTTCTTGAATCTAACTTTCCGTGAAATATTAGATAAATAGATGAAATTACGAGATCCTCTCCCAAGAGGCAAACAAGAATAAGAACCAAGAATGAATAAACCTTGAATAGAAAAGTGCAAACTCTTATTACCTAAATAAAAACCAATAGTTTCTCACAACCACAAAACACAATAACCATAGCCAAGTAGATTTAGTTCATGGCTAGGTTCCAAAGAAACACAAGATAAATAATCCATAGCATGAACCCAATCGAACAAGAAAGAAAAAGATGAAGAAAGAAGCTTGTCGAAATCCTCCTTGCCCTAGATGGTTGTCGAAAATTCTCTCCTCTTGCTCTCCTTGGAGTTGTCGAAATTCCCCTCTCTTGCTCTCTCCAAGTTGACGATATGGCCTCTAATTTATAGGGCTAGGTCAAAGTCCTTCTTTGAGGAGGAAGTTAAGTTGGAATTAAATTATCTTTAAAGAATATAATTCTTTATTATAATTATATTCCTAATAGAACTTCTCCTATCTTCTTGGAATTTAATGAAAAAAAATCTCTTCATGGAAATCAAATTCCTTTGGGATTTAGCTTTGCTCCACGTCATCTTGGGCTTGTCTAGTCATCAATTTCAACTACCATATCACCTTATTCTTTGTGGGACCGGTGCATGAAAGTGCTCGGCGTCTCCTTCATGCATTGTTCGGCAACGATTAACATCTCCTTCATGCATTGCCCTCGCAACTAGCTCTAGTCTTGCTTTGGCAAGTGATAAATTACACACAAAAACACACCAAAGCAACATCTTTTTCCACAAAAATCACCAAGTTATGTAATCAAGCTCAACGGTGGAAAGAAACATGAATTAATGCATGAATGACTAATTATGCAACTAATATGAGCTTAAGTCCAACAATAATATGAGTAAAAAGGGTAATAAAAATAGTACTTTTGAACACTTATCAGGCTATGCTTTTCCTTTCTTTTTATCTCTAAATTCTTGAGATTTGGAGAAATAATAAAACCATGCGGGAAACGCGTCTCTATATCTACGGTTTGGTGAAAAAAACACAGGAGTCACAAAAAGAGGGGTGCAAGTCCCAAGAGGTCTCATATCCTAGTACTACTCTCGCCCAAGCACGCTTGACTGCGGCGTTCTGATGGGATCCGGTGCATTAGTGCTGGTATGATCGCACCCGTCATGTTCTGCGCGATTAACTTACCTAAAGGCTATACGTTGGCTTTCTTTTTATCTCTAAATTCTTGAGATTTGGAGAAATAATAAAACCATGCGGGAAATGCGTCCCTATATCTACGGTTTGGTGAAAAAAAATACATGAGTATCAAAAAGGGGGTCAACACGAGGACTTCCCAAGAAGTCACCCATCCTAGTACAACTCTCACCCAAGCACGCTTGACTGCGGAGTTCTGATGGGATCCGGTGCATTAGTGCTGGTATGATCACACCCGTCATGTTCTGCGCGATTAACTTACCTAAGGGCTACGCGTTGCCTTTCTTTTTATCTATAAATTCTTGAGATTTGGAGAAATAATAAAACCATGCGGGAAACGCGTCCCTATATCTACGGTTTGGTGAAAAAAACACATGAGTCTCAAAACGGGTGGTGCAAAACAAGGACTTCACAAGAGGTCACCCATCCTAGTACTATTCTCGCCCAAGCACGCTTAACTCTAGAGTTCTAATGGGATCCGGTGCATTATTGCTGGTATGATCGCACCCGTCATGTTTTTCGCGATTAACTTACCTAAGGGCTACGTATTGCCTTTCTTTTTATCTCTAAATTCTTGAGATTTGAAGAAATAATAAAACCATGAGGGAAACGCGTCCCTATATCTATGGTTTGGTGAAAAAAACACAGGAGTCTCAAAAAGAGGGGTGCAACACGAGGACTTCCCAAGAGGTCACCCATCCTAGTTCTACTCTCACCCAAGCACACTTAACTGCGGCGTTTTGATGGGATCTGGTGCATTAGTGCTGGTATGATCACACCTTACATGTTCTGCGCGATTAACTTACCTAAGGTCTACGCGTTGCCTTTCTTTTTATCTCTAAATTCTTGAGATTTGGAGAAATAATAAAACCATGCAGGAAACGCGTCCCTATGTCTACGATTTGGTGAAAAAAAACACCATAGTCTCAAAAAGAGGGGCGCAACACGAGGACTTCCCAAGAGGTCACCCATCCTAGTACTACTCTTGCCCAAGCACGCTTGACTGCGGAGTTCTAAAGGGATCCGGTGCTTTAGTGTTGGTATGATCACACCATCATGTTTTGCGCGATTAACTTACCTAAGGGTTATGCGTTGCCTTTCTTTTTTATCTCTAAATTCTTGATATTTGGAGAAATAATAAAACCTTGCGGGAAACGCGTCCCTATATCTACGGTTTGGTGAAAAAAACACATGAGTCTAAAAAATAGTGGTGCAACACGAGGACTTCCCAAGAGGTCACCCTTCCTAGTACTACTCTCGCCCAAGTACACTTAACTACGGAGTTCTGTTGGGATCCGGTGCATTAGTGCTGGTATGATCGCTCCTATCATGTTCTGCGTGATTAACTTACCTAAGGGCTACGCATTGCCTTTCTTTTTATCTCTAAATTTTGAGATTTGGAGAAATAATAAAGCCATGCGGGAAATGCGTCCCTTTTATCTATGGTTTGGTGAAAAAAACACAAGAGTCTGAAAAAGATGGGTGCAACACGAGGCCTTCCCAAGAGGTCACCCATCCTAGTACTACTCTCGCCCAAGCACGTTTGACTACGGAGTTCTAATGGGATCCGGTGCATTAGTGCTGTTATGATCGCACCCGTCATGTTTTGCGCGATTAACTTACCTAGGGGGCTATTGCGTTGCCTTTCTTTTTATCTCTAAATTCTTGAGATTTGGAGAAATAATAAAACCATACGGGAAACGCGTCCCTATATCTACGGTTTGGTGAAAAAAAACACATGAGTCTCAAAAAGAGGGGTGCAGCACGAGGACTTCCCAAGAGGACACCCATCCTAGTACTACTCTCGCCCAAGCGCGCTTGACTACGGAGTTCGGATGGGATCCGGTGCATTAGTGCTGGTATGATTGCACTCGTCATGTACTGCGCGATTAACTTACCTAAGGGCTACTCGTTGCCTTTCTTTTTATCTCTGAATTCTTGAGATTTGAATAAATAATAAAACCATGCGGGAAACGAGTCCCTATATCTACGGTTTGGCGAAAAAAAAACATGAGTCTCAAAAAGAGGGGTGCCACACGAGGACTTCCCAAGAGGCCACCCATCCTAAAACTACACTCGCCCAAGCGCGCTTAACCACGGAGTTCTGATAGGATCCGGTGCATTAGTGCTGGTATGATCGCACCTGTCATGTTTTGCGCGATTAACTTACCTAAGGGCTATGCGTTGCCTTTTTTTATCTCTAAATTCTTCAGATTTGAAGAAATAATAAAACCATGCTGGAATGCGTCCCTATATGTACGGTTTGGTGAAAAAAACACAGGAGTCTCAAAAAGTGGGGTGCAACACGAGAACTTCCCAAGAGGTCACCCATCCTAGTAATACTCTCGCCCAAGCACACTTGACTGCGGAGTTCTGATGAGATCCGGTGCATTAGTGCTGGTATGATCACACCCGTTATGTTCTGCGCGATTAACTTACCTAAGGGCTACGCGTTGCCTTTCTTTTTATCTCTAAATTCTTGAGATTTGGAGAAATAATAAAACCGTGCGGGAAACACGACCCTATATCTACGGTTTGGTGAAAAAAAACACAAGAGTATCAAAAAGAGGGCTGCAACACGAGGACTTCCCAAGAGGTCAACCATCCTAGTACTACTCTCGCCCAAACACACTTGACTACGGAGTTCTGATAGGATATGGTGCATTAGGCTGGTATGATTGCAGCCGTCATGTTCTACGCGATTAACTTACCTAAGGGTTACGCGTTGACTTTCTTTTGATCTCTAAACTCTTGAGATTTGCAGAAATAATAAAACCACGGAGAAAACGCGTCCCTATATTTACGGTTTGGTGAAAAAAAACACATGAGTCTCAAAAAGAGGGGTGCAACACGAGGACTTCCCAAGAGGTCACCCATCATAGTACTACTCTCACCCAAACACGCGTGACTACGAAGTTCTGATGGGATCTGGTGCATTAGTGCTGGTATGATCGCACCAGTCATGTTCTGCGGGATACTTACCTAAGAGTTACGCGATGCCTTTCTTTCTATCTCTAAATTCTTGAGATTTGGAGAAATAATTAAACCATGCGGGAAACGCGTCCCTATATCTACGTTTTGGTGAAAAAAACACATGAGTCTCAAAAAGAGGGGTGCAACATGAGGACTTCCCAAGATGTCACCCATCCTAGTACTACTCTCGCCCAAGCACGCTTGACTGCAGAGTTCTAATGGAATCCGGTGCATTAGTGCTAATATGATCGCATCCGTCATGTTTTGCGTGATTAACTTACCTAAAGGCTACGCGTTGCCTTTCTTTTTATTTCTAAATTCTTGAGATTTGGAGAAATAATAAAATCATGCGGGAAACGCATCCCTATATCTACAGTTTGGTGAAAAAAAAACACATGAGTCTCAAAAAGAAGGGTGCAACACGAGGACTTCCCAAGAGATCACCCATCCTACTACTACTCTCACCAAAACACGCTTAACTACAGAGTTCTGATAGGATCCGGGGTATTAGTGCTGGTATGATAGCACCCGTCATGTTCTGCGCGATTAACTTACCTAAGGGCTAATCGTTGCATTTCTTTTTATCTCTAAATTCTTGAGATTTGAATAAATAATAAAACCATGCGGGAAACGTGTCCCTATATCTACGGTTTGGTGAAAAAAAATACATGAGTCTCAAAAAGAGGGGTGGAACACGAGGACTTCCCAAGAGGTCACCCATCCTAATCCTACACTCGCCCAAGCGCGCTTGACTGCGGAGTTCTGATGGGATTCGGTGCATTAGTGCTGGTATGATCGCACCCGGCATGTCGGCGCGATTAACTTACCTAAGGGCTACGCGTTACCTTTCTTTTTATCTCTAAATTCTTGAGATTTGGCGAAATAATAAAACCATGCGGGAAACGCGTCCCTATATCTTTGGTTTGGTGAAAAAAAACACAGGAGTCTCAAAAAGAGGGGTGGAACAAGAGGACTTCCCAAGAGGTCACCCATCCTAGTACTACTCTCGCCCAAGCAAGCTTAACTACGGAGTTCTGATGGGATCCGGTGCATTAGTGCTGGTATGATCGCACCCGTCGTGTTTTGCGCGATTAACTTACCTAAGGGCTACGCATTGCCTTTCTTTTTATCTCTAAATTCTTGAGATTTGAAGAAATAATAAAACCATGCGGGAACACATCCCAATATCTACGGTTTGGTGAAAAAAAACACAGGAGTCTCAAAAAGAGGGGCGCAACAAGAGGACTTCCCAAAAGGTCACCCATCCTAGTACTACTCTCGCCCAAGCAAGCTTAACTACGAAGTTCTGATGGTATCCGGTGCATTAGTGCTGGTATGATCGCACCCGTCATGTTTTGCGCAATTAACTTACCTAAGCGCTACGCGTCGCCTTTCTTTTTATCTCTAAATTCTTGAGATTTGAATAAATAATAAAACCATGCGGAAAACGCGTCCCTATATCTATGGTTTGGTGAAAAAACATAGGAGTCTCAAATAGAGGGGTGCAACACGAGGGCTTCCCGAGAGGTCACCCATCCTAGTACTCTTCTCGCCCAAGCATGCTTGACTGTGGAGTTCTGATGAGATCCGATGCATTAGTGCTGGTATGATCGAACCCGTCATGTTCTGCGTAATTAACTTTCCTAAGAGCTACGCGTTGCCTTTCTTTTTATCTCTAAATTCTTGAGATTTGGAGAAATAATAAAACCATGCGGGAAACACGTCCCTATATCTACGGTTTGGTAAAAAAAACACATGAGTCTCAAAAAGAGGGGTGCAACACGTGGACTTCCCAAGAGGTCACACATCCAAGTGCTACTCTCGCCCAAGCACGCTTGATTGCGGAGTTCTAATGGGATCCGGTGCATTAGTGCTGGTATGATCGCACACGTAATGTTCTCTGCGATTAACTTACCTAAGGGCTACGCGCTACCTTTCTTTTTATCTCCAAATTCTTGAGATTTGGAGAAATAATAAAACCATACGGGAAACGCATCCCTATATCTACGGTTTGGTGAAAAAAACACATGAGTCTCAAAAATAGGGGTGCAACATGAGGACTTCCTAAGAGGCCACCCATCCTAGTGCTACTCTCACCCAAGCACGCTTAACTGCGGAGTTCTGATGGATCCGGTGCATTAGTGCTGGTATGATCGCACCCATCATGTTCTGCGTGATTAACTTACCTAAGGGCTACGCGTTGCCTTTCTTTTTATCTCTAAATTCTTGAGATTTGGAGAAATAATAAAACCATGTGGGAAACGTGTCCCTATATCTACGGTTTGGTGAAAAAAACACAGGAGTCTCAAAAAGAGGGGGCAACACGAGGACTACCCAAGAGGTCACCCATCCTAGTACTACTCTCACCCAAGCACCCTTGACCGCGGAGTTTTGATGGAATTCGATGCACTAGTCCTGGTATGATCGCACCTGTCATGTTTTGCGCGATTAACTTACCTAAGGGCTACGGGTTGCCTTTTTTTATCTCTAAATTCTTGAGATCTGAATAAATAATAAAAGCATGCGGGAAACGCGTCCCTATATCTACAGTTTGGTGAAAAAAAACACAGGAGTCTCAAAAAGAGAGGTGCAACACGAAGACTTCCCAAGAGGTCACCCATCCTAGTACTACTCTCACCCAGGCACGCTTAACTATGGATTCTAATGGGATCCGGTGCATTAGTGCTGGTATGATCGCACCCGTCATGTTTTGCGCGATTAACTTACCTAAGGGCTACGCGTTTCCTTTCTTTTTATCTCTAAATTCTTGACATTTGAACAAATAATAAAACCATGCGGCAAACGTGTCACTATATCTGCGGTTTTGTGAAAAAAAACTAGGAGTCTCAAAAGTGGGGAGCAACATGAAGACCTCCCAAGAGGTCACTCATCCTAGTACTACTCTCGCCCAAGATTGCTTGACTGCGGAGTTCTGATGGGATCCGGTGTATTAGTGCTGGTATGATCGCACCTGACAAGTTCTGCACGATTAACTTACTTGAAGGCTACGCATTGTCTTTCTTTTTATCTCTAAATTCTTGAGATTTGGAGAAATAATAAAACGATGCGGGAAACGCGTCCCTATATCTACGATTTGATGAAAAAAAAACACAGGAGTCTCAAAAAGAGGGGTGCAACACAAGGGCTTCCCGAGAGGTCACCCATCCTAGTATTATTCTCGCCCAAGCACGCTTGACTGTGGAGTTTTGATGAGATCCGATGCATTAGTGCTGGTATGATCGCACCCGTTATGTTTTGCGCGATTAACATAACTAAGGGCTACGCGTTGTCTTTTTATTATCTCTAAATTCTTGAGATTTGGAGAAATAATAAAAGCATGCGGGAAACGCGTCCCTATATCTACGGTTCGGTAAAAAAGAACACATGAGTCTCAAAAAGACGAGTGCAACACGTGGACTTCCCAAGAGGTCACCTATCCAAGTACTACTCTCGCCCAAGCACGCTTGACTGCAGAGTTCTGTTAGGATCTGGTGCATTAGTGTTGGTATGATCGCACCTGTCATGTTTTGTGCGATTAACTTACCTAAGGGCTACGCGTTGCCTTTCTTTTTATCTCTAAATTCTTGAGAATTGGAGAAATTATAAAACTATGTGCGAAACGCGTCCCTATATCTACAGTTTGGTGAAAAAAATCATATGAGTCTTAAAAAGAGGGGTGCAACACGAGGACTTCCCAAGAGGCCACCCCTCCTAGTACTACTCTCCTCCAAGCACGCTTAACTGCGGAGTTCTGATGGGATCCAGTGAATTAGTGCTGGTATGATCGCACTATCATGTTTTGCGCGATTAACTTACCTAAGGGCTACGCGTTGCCTTTCTTTTTATCTCTAAATTCTTGAGATTTGGAGAAATAATAAAACCATGCGGGAAACGCGTCCCTATATCTACGGTTTGGTGAAAAAACACATGAGTCTCAAAAAGAGGGGTACAACACAAGGACTTCCCAAGAGGTCACCTATCCTAGTACTACTCTTGCCCAAGCATGCTTCACTGCAGAGTTCTGATGAGATTCGATGCATTAATGCTGGTATGATCGCACCCGTAATGTCCTGCGTGATTAACTTACCTAAGAGCTACGCGTTGCCTTACTTTCTATCTCTAAATTCTTGAGATTTGGAGAAATAATAAAACAATGCAGGAAATGCGTCCCTATATCTACGGTTTGGTGAAAAAAAACACATGAGTCTCAAAAAGAGGGTTGCAAAATGAGGACTTCCCTAGAGGACACCCATCCTATTAGTACTCTCTCCCAAGCACGCTTGACTGCGAAGTTTTTATGGGGTCGGATGCATTAGTGCTAGTATGATCGCACCTGTTATGTTCTGCGCGATTAACTTACCTAAGGGCTACGCGTTTCCTTTCTTTTTACCTCTAAATTCTTGAGATTTGGAGAAATAATAAAACCATGCAGGAAACGCGTCCCTATATCTATGGTTTAGTGAAAAAAAACACAGGAGTCTCAAAAAGAGGAGTGCAACATGAGAACTTCCCAAGAGGTCACCCATCATAGAACTCCCCTCGCCCAAGCACGCTTGACTGTGGAGTTCTGATGGGATCCAGTGCAATAGAGCGGTATGATCGCACCCGTCATGTTTTGCGCGATTAACTTACCTAAGGTCTACGCGTTGCCTTTCTTTTTATCTCTAAATTCTTGAGATATGAAGAAATAATAAAACCATGCGGGAAACACGTCCCTATATCTACGGTTTGATGAAAAAAAACACAAGTGTCTCAAAAAGAGGGGTGCAACACGAGGACTTATATGATGTGCATGTTAGAAAGTTATAAATATAATTATTATTTTTCTAATTGGATTTGAACCAATGACCAACAATAAAAACGTAGGCTTCTACGATAAATTGAATTTTTACCCCTGTGTTAATATACAATCACATATTATTTTCCTTAAATGCAGTAGGAATAAAAAAAGGAAATAAACCAACTTATATGATGTGAATGTTCAAAAGTTAAAAACATGATTATTATGTTTCTAATTGGATTTGAACCAAGGACCAACAATTAAAAAATATAAGCTTTTACCATCATTCCATGATATACTTTTGTGCTTATTATACGATCTAATACTATTTACCTTAAAACAAACGTAATTAAACAATAGCCATTTCCATCCATGTACCAAATTTTTATAAATAATGATATATTGCTGTGCAAAAAAAATCAAATCTTTAAGTTTGGTAAGTTAATAAAAAAAGAGGTTAAAAATGTAAAAGTTTTGATAAACACAAAAAAAGTTAAATTTAAAAGCTCAAACGAGGTTGTTTTCAACGAAACTAGTGGAAAGGCGACGCGTCCCTATATATACGATTTGGTGAAAAAAACACATTAGTCTAAAAAGAAGGGGTGCAACACGAAGACTACCCAAATGGTCACCCATCCTAGTACTACTCTCGCCCAAGCACGCTTGACTGCGGAGTTCTGATGGGATCCGATGCATTAATTCTGGTATGATCACACCCGTCATGTTCTGCGTGATTAACTTACCTAAGGGCTACGCATTGCCTTTCTCCTTATCTCTAAATTCTTGTGATTTGTACAAATAATAAAACCATGCGGGAAACGCGTCCCTATAGCTACGGTTTGGTGAAAAAAAACACATGAGTCTCAAAAAGAGGGGTGCAACACGAGGACTTCCCAAAAGGTCACCCATCCTAGTACGACTCTCGCCCAAGCACGCTTGACTGAAGAGTTCTGATGGGATCCGGTGTATTAGTGTTGGTATGATCGCACTCGCCATGTTCTGGGCGATTAACTTACCTAAGGGCTACGAGTTGCCTTTCTCCTTATCTCTAAATTCTTGTGATTTGGAGAAATAATAAAACCATGCGGGAAACGCGTCCCTATATATACGGTTTGGTGAAAAAAAACACATGAGTCTCAAAAAGAAGGGTGCAACACGAGGACTTCCCAAGAGGTCACCCATCCTAGAGCTACTCTCGCCCAAGAACGCTTAGTGGCAGAGTTCTGATGGGATCCGGTGGATTACTGCTGGTATGATCACACCTGTCATGTTTTGCGTGATTAACTTACCTAAGGGCTACGCGTTGCCCATCTTTTTATCTCTAAATTCTTGAGATTTGAAGAAATAATAAAACCATACGGGAAACACGTCCTTATATATACGGTTTGGTGAAAAAAAACATAGGAGTCTCAAAAAAAGGTGCATCACGAGGACTTCACAAGAGGTCACCCATCCTAGTACTACTCTCGCCCAAGCACAGTTGACTGTGGAGTTCTAATGGGATTCAGGGCACTAGTGCTAGTATGATCGCACCCGTCATGTTCTGCGCGATTAACTTACCTAAGGGCTACGCGTTGCCTTTTTTTATCTCTAAATTCTTGAGATTTGAAGAATAAATAAAACCATGCGGGAAACGCGTCCCTATATCTACGGTTTGGTTAAAAAAAATATAGGAGTCTCAAAAAGAGGGGTGCAACTGGAGGACTTCCCAAAAGGTCACCCAACCTAGTACTACTCTAGCCCAAGCATGCTTGACTGCGGAGTTCTGATGGGATCTAGGGCATTAGTGCTGGTATGATCGCATTCGTCATATTTTACGCGATTAACTTACCTAAGGGATACTCGGTTCCTTTCTTTTTATCTCTAAATTCTTGAGATTTGGAGAAATAATAAAACCATGTGGGAAACGTGTCCCTATTTCTACGGTTTGGTGAAAAAAACATAGGAGTCTCAAAAAGAGGGGTGCAGCACAAGGACTTCCCAAGAGGTCACCCATCCTAGTACTACTCTTGCCTAAGCATGGTTGACTGTGGAGTTCTGATGGGATCCGGTGCATTAGTGCTGGTATGATCGCACCCGTCATGTTCTGCTCGATTAACTTACCTAAGGGCTATGCGCTGCCTTTCTTTTTATCTCTAAATTCTTGAGATTTGAAGAAATAATAAAACCATGCGGGAAACGCGTCCCTATATCTACGGTTTGGTGAAAAAAAATATAGGAGTCTCAAAAAGAGGGGTGCAACACGAGGACTTCCTAAAAGTTCACCCAACCTAGTACTACTCTCGCCCAAGCACGCTTGACTGCGGAGTTCTGATGGGATCTAGGGCATTAGTGCTGGTATGATCGCACCCGTCATGTTTTACGCGATTAACTTACCTAAGGGCTACGCGTTGCCTTTCTTTTTATCTCTAAATTCTTGAGATTTGGAGAAATAATAAAACCATGCTGGAAACATGTCCCTATATCTACGGTTTGGTGAAAAAAAACATAGGAGTCTCAAAAAGAGGGGTGCAAACACAAGGACTTCCCAAGAGGTCACCCATCCTAGTACTACTCTCCCCCAAGCATGGAAAAAAGGAAATAAAGGAAATAAACCAAATTATATGATGTGTATGTTCAAAAGTAAAAAATATGATTATTATGTTTCTAATTGAAATTTTACCCCTGTGTTAATATACAATCACATATTATTTACCTTAAAACAAACGTAATTCAACAATAGCCATTTCCATCCATGTAGCAAATTTATATAAATAATGATATATTGCTGTGCAAAAAAATCAAAATTTTAAGTTTGATAGTTAATAAAAAAAGGTTAAAATGTAAAAGTTTTGATAAACACTAAAAAAGTTAAATTTAAAAGCACAAACGAGGTTGTTTTCAACAAAGATGGTGGCAAGGCGACGCGTCCCTATATATACGGTTTGGTAAAAAAACACATGAGTCTCAAAAGGAGGGGTGCAACACGAAGACTTCCCAAGAGGTCACACATGAGTCTGATGGGATCAAGTGCATTAGTGTTGGTATGATCGCACCCGTCATGTTTTGCGCGATTAACTTACCTAAGGGCTACGCGTTGCCTTTCTTTTTATCTCTAAATTCCTGAGATTTGGAGAAATAATAAAACAATGCTGTAAACACGTCCCTAAATTTACGATTTGGTGAAAAAAACACAGGAGTCTCAAAAAGAGGGGTGTAACACGAGGACTTCCCAAGAGGTCACCCATCCTAGTACTACTCTCACCCAAGCACGCATAACTATCGAGTTCTGATGGGATCCGGTGCATTAGTTCTAGTATGATCGCACCAATCATGTTTTGCGCGATTAACATACATAAGGGCTACGCGTTGCCTTTCATTTTATCTCTAAATTCTTGAGATTTGGAGAAATAATAAAACCATGCGGGAAACAGGTCCCTATATCTACGGTTTGGTGAAAAAAACACAGGAGTCTCAAAAATAGGGGTGCAACACGAGGACTTCCTAAGAGGTCACCCATCCTAGTACTACTTTCACCCAAGCACGCTTAATTGCGGAGTTCTGATGGGATCCGGTGCATTAGTGCTGGTATGATCGCACCAGTGATGTTCTGCGCGATTAACTTACCTAAGAGCTACGCGTTGCCTTTCTTTTTATCTCTAAATTCTTGAGATTTGGAGAAATAATAAAACCATGCGGGAAACGCGTCCCTACATCTACGGTTTGGTGAAAAAAAACACACGAGTCTCAAAAAGAGGGGTGCAACACGAGGACTTCCGAAAAGGTCTCTCATCATTGTACTACTCTCACCCAAGCACGCTTAATTGCGGAGTTCTGATGGGATCCGGTGCATTAGTGCTGCTATGATCGCACCAGTGATGTTCTGCGCGATTAACTTAACTAAGAGCTACGCGTTGCCTTTCTTTTTATCTCTAAAATCTTGAGATTTGGAGAAATAATAAAACCATGCGGGAAACGCGTCCCTACATCTACGGTTTGGTGAAAAAAAAATATAGGAGTCTCAAAAAGAGGGGTGCAACACGAGGACTTCCCAAAAGGTCACCCAACCTAGTACTACTCTCGCCCAAGCATGCTTGACTGCGGAGTTCTTATGGGATCTAGGGCGTTAGTACTGGTATGATCGCATTCGTCATGTTTTACGCAATTAACTTACCTAAGGGATACACGGTTCCTTTCTTTTTATCTCTAAATTCTTGAGATTTGGAGAAATAATAAAACCATGTGGGAAACGTGTCCCTATTTCTACGGTTTGGTGAAAAAAACATAGGAGTCTCAAAAAGAGGGGTGCAGCACAAGGACTTCCCAAGAGGTCACCCATCCTAGTACTACTCTTGCCCTAGCATGGTTGACTGTGGAGTTCTGATGGGATCCGGTGCATTAGTGCTGGTATGATCACACCCGTCATGTTCTGCTCGATTAACTTACCTAAGGGCTACGCGTTGCCTTTCTTTTTATCTCTAAATTCTTGAGATTTGAAGAAATAATAAAACCATGCGGGAAACGCGTCCCTATATCTACGGTTTGGTGAAAAAAATATAGGAGTATCAAAAAGAGGGGTGCAACACGAGGACTTCCCAAAAGTTCACCCAACCTAGTACTACTCTCGCCCAAGCACGCTTGACTGCAGAGTTCTGATGGGATCTAGGGCATTAGTCCTGGTATGATCGCACCCGTCATGTTTTACGCGATTAACTTACCTAAGGGCTACGCGTTGCCTTTCTTTTTATCTCTAAATTCTTGAGATTTGGAGAAATAATAAAACCATGCTGGAAACGTGTCCCTATATCTACGGTTTGGTGAAAAAAAACATAGGAGTCTCAAAAAGAGGGGTGAAAACACAAGGACTTCCCAAGAGGTCACCCATCCTAGTACTACTCTCCCCCAAGCATGGTTTTTGTGGAGTTACGATGGGATCCGGTGCATTTAGTCTTTGGTATGATCGCACCCGTCATGTTTCGCTCGATTAACTTACCTAAGGGCTACGCGTTGCCTTCCTTTTTATCTCTAAATTCTTGAGATTTGAAGAAATATTAAAACCATGCGGGAAACGCGTCCCTATATCTACGGTTTGGTGAAAAAAAACACAAGAGTCTCAAAAAGAGGTGCAACACGAGGACTTATATGATGTGCATCTAGAAACTTATAAATATAATTATTATTTTTCTATTTGATTTGAACCAATGACCAACAATAAAAACGTAGCTTTTTACGATAAATTGAATTTTTACCCCTGTGTTAATATACAATCACATATTATTTACCTTAAATGCTAAATTATGGAAAAAGGAAATAAACCAAATTATATGATGTGTATGTTCAAAAGTAAAAATATGATTATTATGTTTCTAATTGAAATTTTACCCCTGTGTTAATATACAATCACATATTATTTACCTTAAAACAAACGTAATTCAACAATAGCCATTTCCATCCATGTAGCAAATTTATATAAATAATGATACACATTTTGTGCAAAAAAATCAAAATTTTAAGTTTGATAGTTAATAAAAAAAAGGTTAAAATGTAAAAGTTTTGATAAACACTAAAAAGTTAAATTTAAAAGCACAAACGAGGTTGTTTTCAACGAAGATGGTAGCAAGGCGACGCGTCCCTATATATACGGTTTGGTAAAAAAACACATGAGTCTCAAAAGGAGGGTGCAACACGAAGACTTCCCAAGAGGTCACACATGAGTCGATGGGATCAAGTGCATTAGTGTTGGTATGATCGCACCCGTCATGTTTTCGCGATTAACTTACCTAAAGGCTACGCGTTGCCTTTCTTTTTATCTCTAAATTCTGAGATTTGGAGAAATAATAAAACAATCTTTGGAAACACGTCCCTATATTTACGATTTGGTGAAAAAAAAACACAGAGTCTAAAAAGAGGGGTGCAACACGAGGACTTCCCAAGAGGTCACCCATCCTAGTACTACTCTCGCCCAAGCACACTTAGCTATGGAGTTCTGATGGGATCCGGTGCATTAGTGCTGGTATGATCACACCCGTCATGTTTTGCGCAATTAACTTACCTAAGGGCTACACGTTGCTTTTCTTTTTATCTCTAAATTCTTGAGATTTGGAGAAATAATAAACCATGCGGGAAACGCGTCCCTATATCTACGGTTTGGTGGAAAAAAAATACAGGAGTCTCAAAAAGAGGGTACAACACGAGGACTTCCTAATAGGTCACCCATCCTAGTACTACTTTCACCCAAGCACGCTTTAATTGCGGAGTACGATGGGATCCGGTGCATTAGTCTTTGCTATGATCGCACCCGTGATGTTTCTGCGCGATTAACTTAACTAAGAGCTACGCGTTGCCTTTCTTTTTATCTCTAAAATCTTGAGATTTGGAGAAATAATAAAACCATGCGGGAAACGCGTCCCTACATCTACGGTTTGGTGAAAAAAACACACGAGTCTCAAAAAAGAGGGTGCAACACGAGGACTTCCGAAAAGGTCACCCATCCTTGTACTACTCTCACCCAAGCATGTTTAATTGCGGTGTTCGATGGGATCCGGTACATTAGCTGGTATGATCACACCCATCATGTTCTCGCGCGATTAACTTACCTAAGGGCTACGCGTTGCCTTTCTTTTATCTCTAAATTCTTGAGATTTGGAGAAATAATAAAACCATGCAGAGAACGCGCGTCCCTATATCTACGGTTTGATGAAAAAAACACATGTCTCAAAAAGAGGGGTGGACACGATGACTTCCCAAGATGTCACCCATCTTTGTACTACTCTCGCCCAAGCACGCTTAACTGTGGAGTTCTGATGGGATCCAGTGAATTAGTGCTGGTATGATCGCACCCGTCATGTTCTGCGCGATTAACTTACCTAAGGTCTACGTGTTGCCTTTCATTGTATCTCTAAATTCTTGAGATTTGAAGAAATAATAAAACCATGCGGGAAACACGTCCCTATATCTACGGTTTGGTGAAAAAAAAGCACAGGAGTCTCAAAAAGAGGGGTGCAACATGAGGACTTATATGATGTGCATGTTAGAAAGTTATAAATATAATTATTATTTTTCTAATTGGATTTGAACCAATGACCAACAATAAAAACGTAGGCTTCTACGATAAATTGAATTTTTACCACTGTGTTAATATACAATCACATATTATTTACCTTAAATACATTAGGAATAAAAAAGGAAATAAACCAACTTATATGATGCGTATGTTTAAAAGTTAAAAATATGATTATTATGTTTCTAATTGGATTTGAACCAAGGACCAACAATTAAAAAATATAAGCTTTTACCATCATTCCATGTTTTACTTTTGTGTTTATTATACGATCTAATACTATTTACCTTAAAACAAACGTAATTAAACAATAGCCATTTCCATCCATGTACCAAAGTTATATAAATAACGATACATTGTTGTGCAAAAAAATCAAATTTTTAAGTTTGGTAAGTTAATAAAAAAATAGGTTAAAAATGTAAAAGTTTTGATAAACACCAAAAAAAGTTAAATTTAAAAGCCCAAAAAAGGCTGTTTTCAACGAAAACGGTGGCAAGGCGACGTGTCCCTATATATACGGTTTGGTGAGAAAAAACACGAGTCTCAAAAAGAGTGTGCAACACGAAGACTTCCCAAGAGGTCATCCATCCTAGTACTACTCTTGTCCAAGCACGCTTGACTACGGAGTTCTAATGGGATCCGATGCATTAGTGCTGGTATGATCGCACTCGTCATGTTTTGCGCGATTAACTTACCTAAGGGCTACGCGTTGCCTTTCTTTTAATCTCTAAATTCTTGAGATTTGGAGAAATAATAAAACCACGCGGGAAAGGAGTCCCTATATCCACGATTTGGTGAAAAAAACACACGAGTCTCAAAAAGAGGGGTGCAACACAAGGACTTCCCAAGAGGTTACCCATCCTAGTACTACTCTTGTCCAAGCAGACTTGACTGCGGAGTTCTGATAGGATTCGGTGCATTAGTGCTGGTATGATCACACTCGTGATGTTCTACGCGATTAACTTATCTAAGAGCTACGCGTTGCCTTTCTTTTTATCTCTAAATTCTTGAGATTTGGAGAAATAATAAAACCATGCGGGAAACGCGTCCTTATATCTACGGTTTGGTGGAAAAGAATACTTGAGTCTCAAAAAGAGGGGTGCAACACGAGGACTTCCCAAGAGGTCCCCCATCCTAGTACTACTCTCGCCCAAACACACGCTTAACTGCGGAGTTCTAATGAGATCCGGTGTTTTAGTGCTGGTATGATCACACCCGTCATGTTTTGCATGATTAACTTACCTAAGGGCTACGCGTTGCCTTTTTTTTATCTCTAAATTCTTGAGATTTGAAGAATAAATAAAACCATGTGGGAAACGCGTCCCTATAGCTACGGTTTGGTTAAAAAAAAATATAGGAGTCTCAAAAATAGGGGTGCAACACGAGGACTTCCCAAAAGGTCACCCAACCTAGTACTACTCTCGCCCAAGCATGCTTGACTGCGGAGTTCTTATGGGATCTAGGGCGTTAGTACTGGTATGATCGCATTCGTCATGTTTTACGCAATTAACTTACCTAAGGGATACACGGTTCCTTTCTTTTTATCTCTAAATTCTTGAGATTTGGAGAAATAATAAAACCATGTGGGAAACGTGTCCCTATTCTCTGGTTTTGGTGAAAAAAACATAGGAGTCTCAAAAAGAGGGGTGCAGCACAAGGACTTCCCAAGAGGTCACCCATCCTAGTACTACTCTTGCCCTAGCATGGTTGACTGTGGAGTTCTGATGGGATCCGGTGCATTAGTGCTGGTATGATCGCACCCGTCATGTTCTGCTCGATTAACTTACCTAAGGGCTACGCGTTGCCTTTCTTTTTATCTCTAAATTCTTGAGATTTGAAGAAATAATAAAACCATGCGGGAAACGCGTCCCTATATCTACGGTTTGGTGAAAAAAAATATAGGAGTATCAAAAAGAGGGGTGCAACACGAGGACTTCCCAAAAGTTCACCCAACCTAGTACTACTCTCCCCAAGCACGCTTGATCGCAGAGTTTACGATGGGATCTAGGGCATTAGTCCTGGTATGATCGCACCCGTCATGTTTTCGCGATTAACTTACCTAAGGGCTACGCGTTGCCTTTCTTTTTATCTCTAAATTCTTGAGATTTGGAGAAATAATAAAACCATGCTGGAAAACGTGTCCTTTAATCTCCGGTTTGTTAAAAAAAACATAGGAGTCTCAAAAAGAGGGGTGAAAACACAAGGACTTCCCAAGAGGTCACCCATCCTAGTACTACTCTCCCCCAAGCATGGTTGAGTGTGGAGTTCTGATGGGATCCGGTGCATTAGTGCTGGTATGATCGCACCCGTCATGTTCTGCTCGATTAACTTACCTAAGGGCTACGCGTTGCCTTCCTTTTTATCTCTAAATTCTTGAGATTTGAAGAAATATTAAAACCATGCGGGAAACGCGTCCCTATATCTACGGTTTGGTGAAAAAAAACACAAGAGTCTCAAAAAGAGGGTGCAACACGAGGACTTATATGATGTGCATCTCGAAACTTATAAATATAATTATTATTTTTCTATTTGGATTTGAACCAATGACCAACAATAAAAACGTAGGCTTTTACGATAAATTGAATTTTTACCCCTGTGTTAATATACAATCACATATTATTTACCTTAAATGCAGCAGGAAAAAAAGGAAATAAACCAAATTATATGATGTGTATGTTCAAAAGTAAAAAATATGATTATTATGTTTCTAATTGAAATTTTACCCCTGTGTTAATATACAATCACATATTATTTACCTTAAAACAAACGTAATTCAACAATAGCCATTTCCATCCATGTAGCAAATTTATATAAATAATGATACATTGCTGTGCAAAAAAATCAAAATTTTAAGTTTGATAGTTAATAAAAAAAGGTTAAAATGTAAAAGTTTTGATAAACACTAAAAAAGTTAAATTTAAAAGCACAAACGAGGTTGTTTTCAACGAAGATGGTAGCAAGGCGACGCGTCCCTATATATACGGTTTGGTAAAAAAACACATGAGTCTCAAAAGGAGGGGTGCAACACGAAGACTTCCCAAGAGGTCACACATGAGTCTGATGGGATCAAGTGCATTAGTGTTGGTATGATCGCACCCGTCATGTTTTGCGCGATTAACTTACCTAAGGGCTACGCGTTGCCTTTCTTTTTATCTCTAAATTCCTGAGATTTGGAGAAATAATAAAACAATGCTGGAAACACGTCCCTATATTTACGATTTGGTGAAAAAAACACAGGAGTCTAAAAAAGAGGGGTGCAACACGAGGACTTCCCAAGAGGTCACCCATCCTAGTACTACTTTCACCCAAGCACGCATAACTACGGAGTTCTGATGGGATCCGGTGCATTAGTGCTGGTATGATCGCACCAGTGATGTTTTGCGCAATTAACTTACCTAAGGGCTACGCGTTGCCTTTCATTTTATCTCTAAATTCTTGAGATTTGGAGAAATAATAAAACCATGCGGGAAACGCGTCCCTATATCTACGGTTTGGTGAAAAAAACACAGGAGTCTCAAAAAGAGGGGTGCAACACGAGGACTTCCTAAGAGGTCACCCATCCTAGTACTACTTTCACCCAAGCACGCTTAATTGCGGAGTTCTGATGGGATCCGGTGCATTAGTGCTGCTATGATCGCACCAGTGATGTTCTGCGCGATTAACTTAACTAAGAGCTACGCGTTGCCTTTCTTTTTATCTCTAAAATCTTGAGATTTGGAGAAATAATAAAACCATGCGGGAAACGCGTCCCTACATCTACGGTTTGGTGAAAAAAAACACACGAGTCTCAAAAAGAGGGGTGCAACACGAGGACTTCCGAAAAGGTCACCCATCCTTGTACTACTCTCACCCAAGCATGTTTAATTGCGGTGTTCTGATGGGATCCGGTACATTAGTGCTGGTATGATCACACCCATCATGTTCTGCGCGATTAACTTACCTAAGGGCTACGCGTTGCCTTTCTTTTTATCTCTAAATTCTTGAGATTTGGAGAAATAATAAAACCATGCAGGAAACGCGTCCCTATATCTACGGTTTGATGAAAAAAACACATGTCTCAAAAAGAGGGGTGGACACGATGACTTCCCAAGATGTCACCCATCTTTGTACTACTCTCGCCCAAGCACGCTTAACTGTGGAGTTCTGATGGGATCCAGTGAATTAGTGCTGGTATGATCGCACCCGTCATGTTCTGCGCGATTAACTTACCTAAGGTCTACGCGTTGCCTTTCATTGTATCTCTAAATTCTTGAGATTTGAAGAAATAATAAAACCATGCGGGAAACACGTCCCTATATCTACGGTTTGGTGAAAAAAAAGCACAGGAGTCTCAAAAAGAGGGGTGCAACATGAGGACTTATATGATGTGCATGTTAGAAAGTTATAAATATAATTATTATTTTTCTAATTGGATTTGAACCAATGACCAACAATAAAAACGTAGGCTTCTACGATAAATTGAATTTTTACCACTGTGTTAATATACAATCACATATTATTTACCTTAAATACATTAGGAATAAAAAGGAAATAAACCAACTTATATGATGCGTATGTTTAAAAGTTAAAAATATGATTATTATGTTTCTAATTGGATTTGAACCAAGGACCAACAATTAAAAAATATAAGCTTTTACCATCATTCCATGTTTTACTTTTGTGTTTATTATACGATCTAATACTATTTACCTTAAAACAAACGTAATTAAACAATAGCCATTTCCATCCATGTACCAAAGTTATATAAATAATGATACATTGTTGTGCAAAAAAATCAAATTTTTAAGTTTGGTAAGTTAATAAAAAAATAGGTTAAAAATGTAAAAGTTTTGATAAACACCAAAAAAAGTTAAATTTAAAAGCCCAAAAAAGGCTGTTTTCAACGAAAACGGTGGCAAGGCGACGTGTCCCTATATATACGGTTTGGTGAGAAAAAACACGAGTCTCAAAAAGAGTGTGCAACACGAAGACTTCCCAAGAGGTCATCCATCCTAGTACTACTCTTGTCCAAGCACGCTTGACTACGGAGTTCTAATGGGATCCGATGCATTAGTGCTGGTATGATCGCACTCGTCATGTTTTGCGCGATTAACTTACCTAAGGGCTACGCGTTGCCTTTCTTTTAATCTCTAAATTCTTGAGATTTGGAGAAATAATAAAACCACGCGGGAAAGGAGTCCCTATATCCACGATTTGGTGAAAAAAACACACGAGTCTCAAAAAGAGGGGTGCAACACAAGGACTTCCCAAGAGGTTACCCATCCTAGTACTACTCTTGTCCAAGCAGACTTGACTGCGGAGTTCTTGATAGGATTCGGTGCATTAGTGCTGGTATGATCACACTCGTGATGTTCTACGCGATTAACTTATCTAAGAGCTACGCGTTGCCTTTCTTTTTATCTCTAAATTCTTGAGATTTGGAGAAATAATAAAACCATGCGGAAACGCAGCGTCCTTATATCTACGGTTTGGTGGAAAAGAATACTTGAGTCTCAAAAAGAGGGGTGCAACACGAGGACTTCCCAAGAGGTCCCCCATCCTAGTACTACTCTCGCCCAAGCACACGCTTAACTGCGGAGTTCTAATGAGATCCGGTGTTTTAGTGCTGGTATGATCACACCCGTCATGTTTTGCATGATTAACTTACCTAAGGGCTACGCGTTGCCTTTTTTTTATCTCTAAATTCTTGAGATTTGAAGAATAAATAAAACCATGTGGGAAACGCGTCCCTATAGCTACGGTTTGGTTAAAAAAAAATATAGGAGTCTCAAAAAGAGGGGTGCAACACGAGGACTTCCCAAAAGGTCACCCAACCTAGTACTACTCTCGCCCAAGCATGCTTGACTGCGGAGTTCTTATGGGATCTAGGGCGTTAGTGCTGGTATGATCGCATTTCGTCATGTTTTACATAATTAACTTACCTAAGGGATACACGGTTCCTTTCTTTTTATCTCTAAATTCTTGAGATTTGGAGAAATAATAAAACCATGTGGGAAACGTGTCCCTATTTCTACGGTTTGGTGAAAAAAACATAGGAGTCTCAAAAAGAGGGGTGCAGCACAAGGACTTCCCAAGAGGTCACCCATCCTAGTACTACTCTTGCCCTAGCATGGTTGACTGTGGAGTTCTGATGGGATCCGGTGCATTAGTGCTGGTATGATCGCACCCGTCATGTTCTGCTCGATTAACTTACCTAAGGGCTACGCGTTGCCTTTCTTTTTATCTCTAAATTCTTGAGATTTGAAGAAATAATAAAACCATGCGGGAAACGCGTCCCTATATCTACGGTTTGGTGAAAAAAAATATAGGAGTATCAAAAAGAGGGGTGCAACACGAGGACTTCCCAAAAGTTCACCCAACCTAGTACTACTCTCGCCCAAGCACGCTTGACTGCAGAGTTCTGATGGGATCTAGGGCATTAGTCCTGGTATGATCGCACCCGTCATGTTTTACGCGATTAACTTACCTAAGGGCTACGCGTTGCCTTTCTTTTTATCTCTAAATTCTTGAGATTTGGAGAAATAATAAAACCATGCTGGAAACGTGTCCCTATATCTACGGTTTGGTGAAAAAAAACATAGGAGTCTCAAAAAGAGGGGTGAAAACACAAGGACTTCCCAAGAGGTCACCCATCCTAGTACTACTCTCCCCCAAGCATGGTTGACTGTGGAGTTCTGATGGGATCCGGTGCATTAGTGCTGGTATGATCGCACCCGTCATGTTCTGCTCGATTAACTTACCTAAGGGCTACGCGTTGCCTTCCTTTTTATCTCTAAATTCTTGAGATTTGAAGAAATATTAAAACCATGCGGGAAACGCGTCCCTATATCTACGGTTTGGTGAAAAAAAACACAAGAGTCTCAAAAAGAGGGTGCAACACGAGGACTTATATGATGTGCATCTCAGAAACTTATAAATATAATTATTATTTTTCTATTTGGATTTGAACCAATGACCAACAATAAAAACGTAGGCTTTTACGATAAATTGAATTTTTACCCCTGTGTTAATATACAATCACATATTATTTACCTTAAATGCAGCAGGAAAAAAAGGAAATAAACCAAATTATATGATGTGTATGTTCAAAAGTAAAAAATATGATTATTATGTTTCTAATTGAAATTTTACCCCTGTGTTAATATACAATCACATATTATTTACCTTAAAACAAACGTAATTCAACAATAGCCATTTCCATCCATGTAGCAAATTTATATAAATAATGATACATTGCTGTGCAAAAAAATCAAAATTTTAAGTTTGATAGTTAATAAAAAAAGGTTAAAATGTAAAAGTTTTGATAAACACTAAAAAAGTTAAATTTAAAAGCACAAACGAGGTTGTTTTCAACGAAGATGGTAGCAAGGCGACGCGTCCCTATATATACGGTTTGGTAAAAAAACACATGAGTCTCAAAAGGAGGGGTGCAACACGAAGACTTCCCAAGAGGTCACACATGAGTCTGATGGGATCAAGTGCATTAGTGTTGGTATGATCGCACCCGTCATGTTTTGCGCGATTAACTTACCTAAGGGCTACGCGTTGCCTTTCTTTTTATCTCTAAATTCCTGAGATTTGGAGAAATAATAAAACAATGCTGGAAACACGTCCCTATATTTACGATTTGGTGAAAAAAACACAGGAGTCTAAAAAAGAGGGGTGTAACACGAGGACTTCCCAAGAGGTCACCCATCCTAGTACTACTCTCACCCAAGCACGCATAACTACCGAGTTCTGATGGGATCCGGTGCATTAGTTCTAGTATGATCGCACCAATCATGTTTTGCGCAATTAACATGCCTAAGGGCTACGCGTTGCCTTTCATTTTATCTCTAAATTCTTGAGATTTGGAGAAATAATAAAACCATGTGGGAAACAGGTCCCTATATCTACGGTTTGGTGAAAAAAACACAGGAGTCTCAAAAATAGGGGTGCAACACGAGGACTTCCTAAGAGGTCACCCATCCTAGTACTACTTTCACCCAAGCACGCTTAATTGCGGAGTTCTGATGGGATCCGGTGCATTAGTGCTGCTATGATCGCACCAGTGATGTTCTGCGCGATTAACTTAACTAAGAGCTACGCGTTGCCTTTCTTTTTATCTCTAAAATCTTGAGATTTGGAGAAATAATAAAACCATGCGGGAAACGCGTCCCTACATCTACGGTTTGGTGAAAAAAAACACACGAGTCTCAAAAAGAGGGGTGCAACACGAGGACTTCCGAAAAGGTCACCCATCCTTGTACTACTCTCACCCAAGCATGTTTAATTGCGGTGTTCGATGGGATCGGTACATTAGTGCTTTGGTATGATCACACCCATCATGTTCTGCGCGATTAACTTACCTAAGGCTACAGCGTTGCCTTTCTTTTTATCTCTAAATTCTTGAGATTTGGAGAAATAATAAAACCATGCGGGAAACGCGCGTCCCTATATCTACGGTTTGATGAAAAAAACACATGTCTCAAAAAGAGGGGTGGACACGATGACTTCCCAAGATGTCACCCATCTTTGTACTACTCTCGCCCAAGCACGCTTAACTGTGGAGTTCTGATGGGATCCAGTGAATTAGTGCTGGTATGATCGCACCCGTCATGTTCTGCGCGATTAACTTACCTAAGGTCTACGCGTTGCCTTTCATTGTATCTCTAAATTATTGAGATTTGAAGAAATAATAAAACCATGCGGGAAACACGTCCCTATATCTACGGTTTGGTGAAAAAAAAGCACAGGAGTCTCAAAAAGAGGGGTGCAACATGAGGACTTATATGATGTGCATGTTAGAAAGTTATAAATATAATTATTATTTTTCTAATTGGATTTGAACCAATGACCAACAATAAAAACGTAGGCTTCTACGATAAATTGAATTTTTACCACTGTGTTAATATACAATCACATATTATTTACCTTAAATACATTAGGAATAAAAAAGGAAATAAACCAACTTATATGATGCGTATGTTTAAAAGTTAAAAATATGATTATTATGTTTCTAATTGGATTTGAACCAAGGACCAACAATTAAAAAATATAAGCTTTTACCATCATTCCATGTTTTACTTTTGTGTTTATTATACGATCTAATACAATTTACCTTAAAACAAACGTAATTAAACAATAGCCATTTCCATCCATGTACCAAAGTTATATAAATAATGATACATTGTTGTGCAAAAAAATCAAATTTTTAAGTTTGGTAAGTTAATAAAAAAAGAGGTTAAAAATGTAAAAGTTTTGATAAACACCAAAAAAAGTTAAATTTAAAAGCCCAAAAAAGGCTGTTTTCAACGAAAACGGTGGCAAGGCGACGTGTCCCTATATAAACGGTTTGGTGAAAAAAAACACGAGTCTCAAAAAGAGGGGTGCAACACGAAGACTTCCCAAGAGGTCATCCATCCTAGTACTACTCTTGTCCAAGCACGCATGACTACGGAGTTCTAATGGGATCCGATGCATTATTGCTGGTATGATCGCACTCGTCATGTTTTGCGCGATTAACTTACCTAAGGGCTACGCGTTGCCTTTCTTTTAATCTCTAAATTCTTGAGATTTGCAGAAATAATAAAACCACGCGGGAAAGGAGTCCCTATATCCACGATTTGGTGAAAAAAACAAACGAGTCTCAAAAAGAGGGGTGCACCACAAGGACTTCCCAAGAGGTCACCCATCCTAGTACTACTCTTGTCCAAGCAGACTTGACTGCGGAGTTCTGATAGGATTCGGTGCATTAGTGCTGGTATGATCACACTCATGATGTTCTACGCGATTAACTTATCTAAGAGCTACGCGTTGCCTTTCTTTTTATCTCTAAATTCTTGAGATTTGGAGAAATAATAAAACCATGCGGGAAACGCGTCCTTATATCTACGGTTTGGTGGAAAAGAATACTTGAGTCTCAAAAAGAGGGGTGCAACACGAGGACTTCCCAAGAGGTCCCCCATCCTAGTACTACTCTCGCCCAAGCACACGCTTAACTGCGGAGTTCTAATGAGATCCGGTGTTTTAGTGCTGGTATGATCACACCCGTCATGTTTTGCATGATTAACTTACCTAAGAGCTACGCATTGTCATTCTTTTTATCTCTAAATTCTTTAGATTTGGAGAAATAATAAAACCATGTGGGAAACATGTCCCTATATATGTGGTTTGGTGAAAAAAAACACAAGAGTCTCAAAAGAGGGGTACAACACGATGACTTCCCAAGAGGTCACCCATCCTAGTACTACTCTCGCCCAAGCATGTTTGACTGTAGAGTTCTGATGGGATCCAGTGCATTAGTGCTGGTATGATCGCACCCGTCATGTTCTGCGCAATTAACTTAACTAAGGGCTACGCGTTGTCTTTCTTTTTATCTCTAAATTCTTGAGATTTGATGAAATAATAAAACCATGCGTGAAACACGTCCCTATATCTACGGTTTGGTGAAAAAAACCAGAATTCTCAAAAACAGGGGTGCAACACGAGGGCTTCCCAAGAGGTCACCCATTCTAGTACAACTCTCACCCAAGCACGCTTGACTGCGAAGTTCTGATGGGATCCTGTGCATTAATGCTGGTATGATCGCACCCGTCATGTTCTACGCAATTAACTTACCTAAGGGCTACGCGTTGCCTTTCTTTTTATCTCTACATTCTTGAGATTTGGAGAAATAATAAAACCATGCGGGAAACGCGTCCCTATATCTACGGTTTGGTGAAAAAACACATGAGTCTCAAAAAGAGGGGTGCAACACAAGGACTTCCCAAGAGGTCACCCATCCTAGTACTACTCTCTCCCAAGCACGCTTGACTGCGGAGTTTTGATGGAATCCGGTGCATTAGTGCTGGTATGAAAGCACCTAACATGTTTTGCGCGATTAACTTACCTAATGGCTACACGTTGCTTTCTTGTTATCTCTAAATTCTTAAGATTTAGAGAAATAATAAAACCATGCGGGAAACGCTTCCCTATATCTACGTTTGGTGAAAAAAACACAAGAGTCTCAAAAAGAGGGGTGCAACACGAGGACTTCCCAAGAGGTCACCTATCCTAGTACTACTCTAGCCCAAGTACGCTTGACTGCGGAGTTCCAATGGGATCCGGTGCATTAGTGCTGGTATGATCGCACCCGTCATGTTCTGCGCGATTAACATACCTAAGGGCTACACAATGCCTTTCTTTTGATCTCTAAATTCTTGAGATTTGGAGAAATAATAATACTATGCGGGAAAAACGTCCCTATATCTACGGTTTGGTGAAAAAAAACATAGAAGTCTCAAAAAGAGGGGTGAAACACGAGGACATCCCAAGAGGTCACCCATCCTAGTACTACTCTCGTCCAAGCACGCTTGACGGCGAAGTTTTGATGGGATCCGGTGCATTAGAGCTGGTATGATCAAACCCATCATGCTCTGCGCGATTAACTTACCTAAGGGCTACGCGTTGCCTTTCTTTTTATCTTTAAATTCTTGAGATTTGGAGAAATAATAAACCATGCAGGAAACGCGACCCTATATCTACGGTTTGGTGAAAACACACACACAAGAGTCTCAAAAAGATGTGTGCAACGTGAGGACTTCCCAAGAGGTCACCCATCCAAGTACTATTTTTGTCCAAGCACGCTTAACTGCGGAGTTCTGATGAGATTCGGTGCATTAGTGCTAGTATGATCGCACCCATCATGTTCTGCGCGATTAACTTACCTAAGGGCTGCGCGTTGCCTTTCTTTTTATCTCTAAATTCCTGAGATTTGAAGAAATAATAAAACCATGCAAGAAACGCATCCCTATATCTACGGTTAGGTAGAAAAAAAAACACAGGAGTCTCAAAAAGAGGGGTGCAATACGAGGACTTATATGATGTGCATGTTAGAAAGTTATAAATATAATTATTATTTTTCAAATTGGATTTGAACCAATGACCAACAATAAAAACGTAGTCTTCTACGATAAATTGAATTTTTACCCCTGTGTTAATATACAATCACATATTATTTACCTTAAATGCAGTAGGAATAAAAAAGGAAATAAACCAACTTATATTATGCGTACGTTTAAAAGTTAAAAATATGATTATTATGTTTCTAATTGGATTTGAACCAAGGACCAACAATTAAAAAATATAAGCTTTTACCATCATTCCAAGTTAAAAATACGATCTAATACTTTTGTGTTATAATTTTGTGTTTATTATACGATCTAAATTCTTGAGATTTGGAAAAATAATAAAACCATGCGAGAAACGTGTCCCTATATCTACGGTTTGATGAAAACAAAAACAATTGAGTCTCAAAAAGAGGGGTGCAACACGAGGACTTCCCAAGAGGTCACCCATCCTGGTACTACACTCGCCCAAGCAAGCTTAACTGCAGAGTTCTGATGGGATCTGGTGCATTAGTGCTAGTATGATGGCACCCGTCTTGTTTTGCGCGATTAACTTACCTAAGGGCTACGCGTTGCCTTTCTTTTTATTTCTAAATTATTGAGATTTGGAGAAATAATAAAACCATGCGCGAAATGCGTCTCTATATCTATGGTTTGGTGAAAAAAACACATGAGTCTCAGAAAGAGGGGTGCAACCCGAGGACTTCCCTAGAGGTCACCCATCCTAGTACTACTCTCGCCCAAACACGCATGGCTGCGGAGTTCTGATGGGATACGGTGCATTAGTGCTGGTATGATCGCACCCATCATGTTCTGCGCGATTAACTTAACTAAGGGCTACGAGTTGCCTTACTTTTTATCTTTAAATTCTTGAGATTTGGATAAATAGCAAAACCATGCGCGAAATGCGTCCCTATATCTACAGTTTGGTGAAAAAAACACAGGAGTCTCAAAAATAGGGGTGCAACACGAGGACTTCCTAAGAGGACACCCATCCTAGTACTACTCACGCCCAAGCACGCTGCGGAGTTTGAGTTCATGGGAACCGTGGCATTAATGCTGGTATGATCGCACTCGTCATGTTCTGCGCGATTAACTTACCTATATCTATAGTTTGGTGAAAAAAACACAGGAGTCTCAAAAATAGGGGTGCAACACGAGGACTTCCTAAGAGGACACCCATCCTAGTACTACTCACGCCCAAGCACGCTTAACTGCGGAGTTCTGATGGGAACCGTGGCATTAATGCTGGTATGATCGCACTCGTCATGTTCTGCGCGATTAACTTACCTATAGGCTGCGCATTGCCTTTCTTTTTATCTCTAAGTTCTCGAGATTTGCAGAAATAAAAAAACCATGCGGGAAACGCGTCCCTATATATACAGTTTGGTGAAAAAAACACAGGAGTCTCAAAAAGAGGGGTGCAACACGAGGACTTCCCAAGAGGACTCCCATCCTAGTACTACTCTCGCCCAAGCATGCTTGACTGCGGAGTTCTAATGGGATCCGGCGCATTAGTGCTGGTATGATCGCACCCATCATGTTCTGCGCGATTAACTTACCTAAGGGCTACGCGTTGCCTTTCTTTTTATATCTAAATTCTTGAGATTTGGAGAAAAAATAAAACCGTGCGGGAAACGGGTCCCTATATCTACGGTTTGGTGAAAAAAACACATAAGTCTCAAAAAAAGGGTGCAACACGAGAACTTCTCAAGAGGTCACCCATCCTAGTACTACTCTCGCCCAAGCACGCTTAATAGAGAAATTCTGATGGGATCCAATGCATTAGTCTTTGGTATGGTTGCACTATCATGTGTTCGCGCGATTAACTTACCTAAGGGCTACGCGTTGCCTTTCTTTTTTTATCTCTAAATTCTTGAGATTTTGAGAAATAAAAAAACTATGCGGAAAACGATCCCTATATACAATTTGGTTTGGAAAAAAAATTAGAGTCTCAAAAAAGGGGTGCAACACGAGGACTTCCCAAGAGGTCACCCATCCTAGTACTACGTGGAGTTCTGATGGGTTCCGCATTTGCTTGATATGATTGGATTGCCAGTCTAAATTCTTGAGATTTGAAGAAATAAATTGGGAAACGCGTTCCTATATCTATGGTTGGGTGAAAAAACAGGAAGGACATCCCAAGAGGTCACCCATCCTAACGCACCCATAAGGGCAACATTAAAAAATATGGTGATCGCATTGCCATTCTTTTTTTAATTGCCTTTTTTATCTCTAAATTCTTGAGATTTGGAGAAATAATAAAACCATACGGGAAAATGTGTCCCTATATCTATGGTTTGATGAAAAAAACAAAGAGTCTCAAAAAGAGGGGTGCAACACGAGGACTTCCTAAGAGGTCACCCATCCTAGTACTACTCTGCTGCGTGAGGATGGGATCCGGTGCATTAGTGCTGGTATGATCGCATCCCCGTCATGTTACGATTAACTTACCTAAGGGCTACGCGTTGCCTTTCTTTTTATCTCTAAATTCTTGAGATTTGGAGAAATAATAAAACCAATGGGAAATGTGTCCCTATATCTACGGTTTGGTGAAAAAACACATGAGTCTCAAAAAAGGGGTGCAACACGAGGACTTCCTAAGAGAACACCCATCCTAGTACTGTTCTCGCCAAACACGATTGCGGAGTTCCGATGGGAAATGATCGCACCCATCATGTTAAGGGCGATTAACTTACCTAAGGGCGTTGCCTTTCTTTTTATCTTTAAATTCTTGAGATTTGGAGAAATAATAAAATCATGCGAAAAATTCGGTTTTGAGAGTTTGGTGCAAATAGGACTTAAAAATCCTAGGCGCAAACACGCTTAACTCATGAGTTCTGATGGGAACCGTGTGCATTAATGTTGGTATGATCGCACCCCAACATGTTCCCTGAGCGATTAATACCTATGGCTCTGCATTGTTGCCTTTCTTTTACGGTTTGAGATTTGAAAAAAAAACATGCGGGAAAAGTCTCGGTTTGGTGAAAAAAAAAGTCAAAAAGAGAGGTGCAACACGAGGACTTCCAAGAGGTCACCCATCCTAGTACTACTCTCGCCCAAGCACGTCACGATGGGTTCCGTGCATTAGTGTTTGGTATGATCGCACCCGTCATGTTCTGCGCGATTAACTTACCTAAGGGTACGTGTTGCCTTTCTTTTTATCTATAAATTCTTGAGATTTGGAGAAATAATAAAACCATGCGGGAAACGCGTCCCTATATCTACGGTTTGGTGAAAAAAACACAGGAGTCTCAAAAAAAGGGTGCAACACGAGGACTTCCCAAGAGGTCACCCATCCTAGTACTACTTACGGAGTTCTAATGGGATCCGGTGCATTAGTGCTGGTATGATCTCACCATCATGTTCTTCGCGATTAACTTACCTAAGGGCGTTGCCTTTTTTTTATCTCTAAATTCTTGAGATTTGGAGAAATAATAAAACCGTGCGGGAAACGGGTCCCTATATCTACGGTTTGGTGAAAAAAACACATAAGTCTCAAAAAAAGGGTGCAACACGAGAACTTCTCAAGAGGTCACCCATCCTAGTACTACTCTCGCCCAAGCACGCTTAATAGAGAAATTCTGATGGGATCCAATGCATTAGTGCTGGTATGGTTGCACCTGTCATGTTCTGCGCGATTAACTTACCTAAGGGCTACGCGTTGCCTTTCTTTTTATCTCTAAATTCTTGAGATTTTGAGAAATAATAAAACTATGCGGAAAACGCATCCCTATATCTACAGTTTGGTGAAAAAAACACAGGAGTCTCAAAAAAAGGGGTGCAACACGAGGACTTCCCAAGAGGTTCGTGGCAACGATGAAGGTTGATGGGATCGGTGCATTAGTCTTTGATATGATCGCACCCGTCATGTTCTGCGCGATTAACTTACATAAGGGCTACGCATTGCCATTCTTTTAATCTCTAAATTCTTGAGATTTGAAGAAATAATAAAACCCTGCGGGAAACGCGTTCCTATATCTATGGTTGGGTGAAAAAACACAGGAGTCTCAAAAAGAGGAGTGCAACACGAGGACATCCCAAGAGGTCACCCATCCTAGTACTACTCTCGCCCAAGCACGCTTGGCTGCGGAGTTCTGATGGGATTCGGTGCATTAGAGCTGGTATGATCGCACCTGCCATGTTCTGCGCGATTAACTTACCTAAGGGCTACGCGTTGCCTTTCTTTTTATCTCTAAATTCTTGAGATTTGGAGAAATAATTAAACCATACGGGAAATGTGTCCATATATCTACAGTTTGATGATAAAAACACAAGAGTCTCAAAAAGAGGGGTGCAACTCGAGGACTTCCTAAGAGAACACCCATCCTAGTACTAGTCTCGCCCAAGCACGCTTGACTGCGTAGTTCTGATGGGATCCGGTGCATTAGTGCTGGTATGATCACACCCGTCATGTTCTGCGCGATTAACTTACCTAAGGGCTCCGCGTTGCCTTTCTTTTTATCTCTAAATTCTTGAGATTTGGAGAAATAGTAAAACCATGCTGGAAACGAGTCCCTATATCTACGGTTTGGTGAAAAAAAACACATGAGTCTCAAAAATAGGGGTGCAACACGAGGACTTCCCAAGAGTACACCCATCCTAGTACTACTCTCGCCCAAACACGCTTAACTGCGGAGTTCTGATGGGAACCGGTGCATTAGTGCTAGTATGATCGCACCCAACATGTTCTGTGCGATTAACTTACCTAAGGGCTACGCATTGCCTTTCTTTTTATCTCTAAATTCTTGAGATTTAAAGAAATAATAAAACCATGCGGGAAACGCGTCCCTATATCTACGGTTTGGTGACAAAAACAAAGGAGTCGGGTGCAACACGAGGACTTCCCAAGAGGTCACCCGTCCTAGTACTACTCTCGCCTAACATGCTTAACTGTAGAGTTCTTATGGGTTCCGCTGCATTAGTGCTGGTATGATCGCACCCGTCATGTTCTGCGCGATTAACTTACCTAAGGGCTCCGTGTTGCCTTTCTTTTTATCTCTAAATTCTTGAGATTTGGAGAAATAATAAAACCATGCGGGAAACACGTTCCTATATCTACGGTTTGGTGAAAAAAAACACAGGAGTCTCAAAAAGAGAGGTGCAACACGAGGACTTCCCAAGAGGTCACCCATCCTAGTACAACTCTCGCCCAAGCACGCTTGACTGCGGAGTTCTGATAGTATTCAGTGCATTAGTGCTGGTATGATCTCACCCGTCATGTTCTGCGCGATTAACTTACCTAAGGGCTATGTGTTGCCTTTCTTTTTATCTCTAAATTCTTGAGATTTGGAGAAATAATGAAACCATGCGGGAAACGCTTCCCTATATCTACGGTTTGGTGAAAAAAAACACATGAGTCTCAAAAAGAGTAGTGCAACACGAAGACTTCGCAAGAGGTCACCCATCCTAGTACTACCCTCACCCAAGCACGCTTAACTGCGGAGTTCTAATGGGATCCGGTGCATTAGTGCTGGTATGATCGTACCCGTCATGTTTTTCGCGATTAACTTACCTAAGGGCTACGCTTTGCCTTTCTTTTTATAACTAAATTCTTGGGATTTGAAGAAATAATAAAACCATGCGAGAAAGGCCTCCCTGTATCTACAATTTGGTGAAAAAAAACACAGGAGTCTTAAAAAGAGGGGTGCAACACGAGGACTTCCCAAGAGGTCACCCATCCTAGTGCTACTCTCGCCCAAGCACGCTTAGCTGTAGAGTTCTGATGGGATCCGGTGCGTAAGTGCTTGTATGATCACACCCGTCCTTTTTTTCGCGATTAACTTACCTAAGTGCTACGCGTTGCCTTTCTTATTATCTCTAAATTCTTGAGATTTGGAGAGATAATAAAACCATGCGGGAAACGCGTCCTTATATCTACGGTTTGGTGAAAAAAACACACGAGTCTCAAAAAAATTAGAGCAACACGAGGATTTCCCAAAAGGTCACCCATCGTAGTACTACTCTCGCCCAAGCACGCTTAACTTCAGAGTTCTGATGGGATCCGGTGCATTAGTGCTAGTATGATCACACCCGTAATGTTCTGCGCGATTAACTTACCTAAGGGCTACGTGTTGCCTTTCTTTTTATCTCTACATTCTTGAGATTTGAAGAAGTAATAAAACCAAGCGGGAAACGCGTCCCTATATCTACGATTTGGTGAAAAAAAACACAGGAGTCTCAAAAAGAAAGGTGCAACATGAGGACTTCCCAAGAGGTTACCCATCCTAGTACTACTCTTGTCCAAGCACGCTTGACTGCGGAGTTCTGATTGGATCCGGAGCATTAGTGCTGGTATGATCGCACCCGTCATGTTCTACGTGATTAACTTACCTGAGGGCTACGCGTTGCCATTCTTTTTATCTCTAAATTCTTGAGATTTGGAGAAATAATAAAACCATGCGGGAAACGCGTCCCTATATCTACGGTTTGGTGAAAAAAACACATGAGTCTCAAAAAGAGGGGTGCAACACGAGGACTTCCCAAGAGGTCACCAATCCTAGTACTACTCTCGCCAAAGCACGCTTGGCTACGGCGTTCTGTTGAGATCCGGTGCATTAGTGCTCGTTTGATCGCACCGTCATGTTCCGTGCGATTAACTTACCTAAGGGCTACGCGTTGCCTTTGTTTTTATCTCTAAATTCTTGAGATTTGGAAAAATAATAAAACCATGCGGGAAACACGTCCCTATATCTACGGTTTGATGAAAAAAAACAAATGACTCTCAAAAAGAGGGGTGCAACACGAGGACTTCCCAAGAGGTCACCCATCCTGGTACTACACTCGCCCAAGCAAGCTTAACTGCAGAGTTCTAATGGGATCTGGTGCATTAGTGCTGGTATGATGGCACCCGTCTTGTTTTGCGCGATTAACTTACCTAAGGGCTACGCGTTGTCTTTCTTTTTATTTCTAAATTATTGAGATTTGGAGAAATAATAAAACCAAGCGCGAAATGCGTCTCTATATCTACGGTTTGGTGAAAAAAACACATGAGTCTCAAAAAGTGGGGTGCAACCCGAGGACTTCCCTAGAGGTCACCCATCCTAGTACTACTCTCTCCCAAGCACGCATGGCTGCGGAGTTCTGATGGGATACGGTGCATTAGTGCTGGTATGATCGCACCCGTCATGTTCTGCGCGATTAACTTACCTAAGGGCTACAAGTTGCCTTACTTTTTATCTTTAAATTCTTGAGATTTGGAGAAATAATAAAACCATGCGGGAAACACGTCCCTATATCTACGGTTTGGTGAAAAAAACACAAGAGTCTCAAAAAGAGGGGTGCAACACGAGGACTTCCTAAGAGGACACCTATCCTAGTACTACTCTCGCCCAAGCACGCTCAACTGCGGAGTTCTGATGGGAACCGTTGCATTAGTGCTGGTATGATCGCACTCGTCATGCCCTGCGCGACTAACTTACTTAAGGGCTACGCATTGCCTTTCTTTTTATCTCTAAGTTCTCGAGATTTGCAGAAATAAAAAAACCATGCGAGAAACGCGTCCCTATATCTACGGTTTGGTGAAAAAAACACAGGAGTCTTAAAAAGAGGGGTGCAACACAAGGACTTCCCAATAGGACTCCCATCCTAGTACTACTCTCGCCCAAGCATGCTTGACTGCGGAGTTCTGATGGGATCCGGTGTATTAGTGCTAGTATGGTCGCACCCGTCATGTTCTGCGCGATTAACTTACCTAAGGGCTACGCGTTGCCTTTCTTTTTATCTCTAAATTCTTGAGATTTAGAGAAATAATAAAACTATGCGGGAAACGCGTCCCTATATCTACGATTTGGTGAAAAAAACACAGGAGTCTAAAAAAAAGGGTGCAACACGAGGACTTCCCAAGAGGTCACCCATCCTAGTACTACTCTCGCCCAAACACGCTTAATTGTTGAGTTCTGATGGGTTCCGGTACATTAGTGTTGATATGATCGCACCCGTCATGTTCTACGCGATTAACTTACCTAACGGCTACGCATTGCCATTCTTTTAATCTCTAAATTCTTAAGATTTGAAGTAATAATAAAACCATGCGGGAAACACGTTCCTATATCTATGGTTGGGTGAAAAAAACACAGGAGTCTCAAAAAGAGGGGTGCAACACGAGGACATCCCAAGAGGTCACCCATCCTAGTTCTACTCTCGCCCAAGCACGCTTGGTTGCGGAGTTCTGATGGGATTCGGTGCATTAGAGCTGGTATGATCGCACCCGTCATGTTCTGCGCGATTAAATTACCTAAGGGCTACGAGTTGCCTTTCTTTTTATCTCTAAATTCTTGAGATTTGGGGAAATATTAAAACCATGCGGGAAACGCGTCCCAATATATACTGTTTGGTGAAAAAAAACACAAGAGTCTCAAAAAGAGGGGTGCAACACGAGGACTTCCCAAGAGGTCACCCATCCTAGTACTACTCTCGCCAAACACGCTTTACTGCGGAGTTCTGATGGGATCCGGTGCATTAGTGCTGGTATGATCGCACCCGTCATTTTTTTGCGCGATTAAATTACCTAAGGGCTACGGGTTGCCTTTCTTTTTATCTCTAAAATCTT